>JAUTBT010076675.1:0-13215 GCA_032361225.1 Lepetodrilus schrolli | reverse complement strand
AGCGCTACGGATGTTGCGGGTTTCCTCCTGCCCTAAACTGACAAGTCGTGATATAAGTGAAAGAATATTGAAAGCGAGTTAAAACCCCAATTAAAAAAAACAAAAACGTTACAGTCAAAATGAATGTTTTAATTTTCAGAAATCACTTGGAAACAAGAATGGGACCTCACCATCTTCTGGCCACTGGCAGTCTGTTAGGACTTCTCGCCGTCACTTTAAATGTGTTCGTATCAGTGAGCATCGTAAAATCCAAATCAAGACCGTCCTCAAAGGACATACTCATGCTGGCCCTATGCTCCTGTCATGGGTGTATTGGTCTCTCTTATTGCTCTCTGGCAGATACGGAATACACCATCATCAGAAGGGTGTACTCTGAAGTCGACGCAATGCATGTCGTTGTTCGGGTGATTTCCATTGTTCTCCCATTTGCGCTGGGTTTGGACTGCGCTTGGAAACCTCTAGCTGTCCCTAAGACCAGCCCATTGGTCGTCCTCTGCTCCATCATGGCTTCTGTGTTTATTGGTGCTGTCGTGCTCCCTCCATACTTGGGAAACATAATGTTTTCATCTGAGTCCGTCTCTAAATGCGCATGCATTTATTTAACATTGTATACACTGATGCTGGTGCTAGCAGGCATCTACTATTGCCTGGCGAGGACGTACACGTTCCCGTTAGATGTCGCTCTTGTCGTTTCTCTGACTGCTGTGAGTTGTCTCCCTTATCATTCAGTCACTATACCGCTAGGGACTACGCCACACGAATACATCGGAGATTACGTTTATATGCCATTTACTTTCGTATGTATTAATTACTTAGAAGTGATAGTCTCTTGTGCTATTCCTATATTTATCGTAATGTATAGAGACACGGGCAAAGAGAATAATATGCAATGGTGGAGCATGCGCAGTTCGTACAGAGACTTCCGGTGTGATGACTGCAAAGATTGTACAGAGTGCATCTTTTCGTATAGTTGCGGCTTAACGTGGATAACATAGACAATACCCAGTAACATGGGTGTCGGATTCTCTATTTGATTTCACATGGATCTGTCGCTATTATCTCATGTCAAAACATGCTAGCTTGGATTGTTTCCCCTAGGGAAACTGTGGACTGGTTCCATGCCCTTTATGCGCAACTGTTAAACACTTGACAAGTGACTAGTTTATACTTATAGGACTGCCTCACAGTCCTCTCGGCAATAGCGCCGTAAGTGGGTCAAATTCTATTTTTAGACACATCCGGTTTAACGATTCTGGTGATAACCTACACGGTGACATGTGCGTAGCTGTTATTTTATTTACGTACCTTACGTTGTATCGCGATCTATAACGTGTGGACCATGCTGAACAACATGATTCGTCTCTGAATCGAACAGAAATTTCAGCACACGATCCGTATTAACGGTGTATTCAGATTTTATCTGGAGTTTATAGTCAACCCAAGGCCTAGTACTGGTGTTTGGCTATCACCGGAACTTCTGGGAAATTGATGGAAAATCTATAAATAGAACTGACCTACTTCCGGGCCCAATTCCATGGTCGCTGCCATATTAGAACTACACATGTAACGCAATAATCACGTGATGCCCTAGCTCGTCTAATATGGCCGGTGTGGGATATTTCCAATAAATAATATTAGATTAGTGCATGTATTAATTAGCTAATAGTATATATGTTAGTAAACTATATATCTGCAGTTTGTTCCCGTTGCCTAACAATAAGGAAGTAGTTGAAATATAATTAATATAAAGTAGACTATTTCCTGACAATCATGATCATAGTATAACTACATATTATAATTTTGAAAATAATTCTGTAATTTATCACTCTCAAATGATAAAAATCGTGAAAATTGCGAGCCGCTAAATATAACCGTTTTACAGTATACTAAATATTATATGAAAAAAATATATTCGGCTTATTGTTTAGATTCAACAATGCCCCCCAGATTGTCCGTTTTGTCACAAGCCACCTCACCGCATTAACACACGATGACTGAACTGGTGTCTATACTTTACTTGATCACATACAATAGTGTGCATGAATAATAACAGAAGAACATCCGGGTCTCGGAGGTCCAGGGTAGCACTCTACATCTGTACAATAAGGTAGCGGTGTGAGGGTTAAGTACCCCTGCGGTGCGAGGATGGCTGTACGCTCACAAGCCGTGAAATTAGCTAAATCATTCTCAAGGTGTCTTTAAAACGCTTACGTAGTGATTTAGTTTAAGGTATACGTAGCTGTTGTTCCCTGCTGGTCACTCATCATTAGGCCTTATACTGGTAATATAGAGCACGGACATGTATCCCTATTGAGTGTTCTAACTGCACCAACAGCCATTTAAACTCCTGTGTAACACATCATAATGTGTGTGTGTGTGTGTGTGTGCGCGCGCGCCCGCGTGTGTATGTGTGTTGATACTATATACACATATACACACGCATTTATATAGATCTCCCCCCCACACACACACACACACCATGAGAAACCGTACCTGGTTAAACAATACGGTATTGTTCTATTAACTTATATTGATTGATTGATTGATTAATTGAATGCGTGCTGTCCGTCGCCGACTACGATGCTAGACTATTAATATAATTAGACATATGACAATCACCCCCACCCTCTCTCTCTCTCTCTCTCTCTCTCTCTCTCTCTCTCTCTCTCTCTCTCTCTCTCTCTCTCTTTGTCTGTCTCTCTCTCTCTATCTCTCTCATACATTTCTTTCTCTCACTCTCTCCCTCACTCTCATTGTTTCCCTCTATCTATCTTGCATGCACACACACAAACACACACACACACACACACACACACACACGGTAGCTACTGTTCCGTATTTATATTACGGATTAAATAAGCAATGCCCGTGCTTCAGAGGACCATTGTAACCGTATACGAGAGCTTCCTGAAATATTACGACCTAATATACAGTACTCAGGCGAGGTAACTCCTGTCCTCTTCTCATCCTGCTTCCCCATTTCCAAGGCGAAGCAGGCTCTAAATACATGTAAATTAGTGACAGATT
Source organism: Lepetodrilus schrolli (assembly GCA_032361225.1). Taxonomy (NCBI): domain Eukaryota; kingdom Metazoa; phylum Mollusca; class Gastropoda; order Lepetellida; family Lepetodrilidae; genus Lepetodrilus; species Lepetodrilus schrolli. Next base: position 10,188 of record JAUTBT010076675.1, on the reverse strand, counting down.
AGCATTGCGTTGAATAGTTATTTATACAAGTTATCTCTGAACAATGTACCTTTAATAATACCATATTAGTTTGAATTGGAAAGCAAGATAAAGTGTCTTCAGTAGGCCTATGTTTGTTGGATGGAAATATATTCGTACTTTTAACATGTATAATTGGCACATTACTCCTTTAATGTTGTGAATAATGACGGGATAACGAGATTTATCATTTAATGAAATGTTGAATATGGGCATTATTTACACTGTTTTTGCCAGTTTATTTCTAAAAATATTACTAATTTTGACATATATTATGTGCAAACATGTAAAATAACATAGTATTTATTAACATTTTACAAAATTACTTTGAAATAACCAGTAATAAGAATGCAGTTCAAGTAAGTTTATGAGAACAAGGATGTATAGATATTTCGTGTATCATGCTACTTTGCCTGACTAATAAATATGCAAATTAGGGAGCTCTGACCGTGTTTGACGTCATGACGTTATAACGTCTGACGTCATACTACTATTTATAGATGCTACTACACGGAAATAGTAGCAAGATGACAATTACGATCGCAAATCAGATGTGCTAATCGAGGGCATTCAATATATGTCTACAATTTGTAATAGGAATTTTTCTTAAAGATGTTTCTTTCATGTGGTGTGCTCATCAATGCGTGAAGCGGTTTACAATTTACTGACCTATATGTATTCATACGCGTAACTGCAGATAATGATGTGCGTGCGTGTGTGTGAGAGAAAAAGAGGGGGAGAAAGAGAGGGGGGTGGGGGACGGGTTTAATTATCTTATATGTCTAATTATGTTATAGTTCAACATCGTGGTCGGCGACGGACAATACAAATTCAATCAATCAATCAATCAATATAAGTTAATGGAGTATTACCGTATCGTTTTTTAACCAGATACGGTTTCTCATAGATTTCTTCCCGGTATGTGCTTCAAGTGCAAACCGGTAATTTGGGACAATATTGGTACCAATTCCAAAGAGATTGTGTGAGCGAGTAAGTGTGTGTGTGTGTATGTGTGTGTGTGTGTGTGTTTGTGTGTGGGTGATATGTGTATGCGTACGTGCTTGCGTATGTGTGTGTCTGGTAGCCTAAATAATATGTCGCCAGTTATTTGGAAATCTATTTTTATTTAAACATACACAAGTATATTACTTTCCCTTATTCTTGAGCATGGTATACGTACGTTAGTCGTTTTTCAGCTGTGAGATAGTATGCCTAGTAATAAATTGTATGTCTGGGAACTGAATAGTGCGTCAAATTTGTTACTGTAGACTATCCATAAGTCTTAGATGCACCATTCCTACACCATAGTAAGCACTAAGCTTGATTTTAAGACGAACCTGGGGGAAATTAATATACAATAATTATTCTTATATTGTGAATGTATATTTTAAATTTTGACATCTGTATATATCTGTAAATGTAATGCTGGTGGTAATGTTCGATTGGTATTGCCTTGTACAATTACAAAGCACCCATTGATGCTAAAGATAAAATATAAATAAACAACAAAACTATACATTTGTGGTTACGGAATTTATCTGTAGGTTTCCAACATTAGTTTCATAAAAAAAGAAAAGGGGACGAGTATAAAATATTCATATCAACAAACATGATAATGAAAGGCAACTGCCTTTAACCAGTGTTTAATATTACATACACAAAGCACCAAGTATTGAGTATAAAATCAAATGCATACATTTATTCTATTTCGACACAGCCATACCACATACGGACGCAAGCGCTCAATCACACCAGCAACAACATGCTCTCGTGGAATAAATTTCGTTAAACACATAATTATATTCCACATGATAATTTTGATGTAGATCTATTTCAATTAATGAAAGTATTTGCCATTTTGAACCTTTGCCAAATCAAGCTCAGTAGTAAACAAATGTAGTGAAATGATAAGCATATGAGTGATGACAGAAACGTATAGTGCCTCATGTCAAAACATTCTAGCTTGGAGTGTTTCCCTTTAACATAGACCGGTTCTGTGTTCTATGCGCGCACCTATTATACATTAGACATGTCAAGTGACCAGTCTGAGCGTGACGTCGCACAGCAAAACTTATTTCTACATCGGTAATGTGACGTCAATCAAGATCAAAGTACGACGCAAAGCAAAATGAAACACATGTTTCGGTATGAAAATTGAGCCATTCTTGGAATGTGCTGCCTAAAATGAGCATTTTTGGCGATTCAAGGTCAATGTTATTGTGTCAAAAGTTGCTTTTGAGACAGTTGCATATTACAATTGCAGAAGCCTTCTTTGGCCATTGCGTCTTCATACATTGTCCTATGGCCAATATCACAGACGATACGATGATACGTTTTGTCATTATCATCAACTCTCATTGGTTTGGCGTGATTTGGCAAACCATTGCAAATGCTCGTCTCACAGAGATGAGGTCAGCTGATCACAAAGAGCCAATGGGCGCTGCTCTCACAAATAACCGGGACAAAACTGGTAGACGAGTCGCTTAGAATTTTCCGTCTTCTTTATGATTCCCTTCTTGTAGTATTGTCGAATAGAACGACTGAGTTTGTCGTAGTTCATGGCGGGGCGATTTTTCCGTCGTCCCCATTCTTTAGCGACGCGACTAGAGTCCTCGATTTTAAAAATTCCGCTCTCTCTGTTGATCCATCTAATGCAGGTCCTGAAGGAGTCGTTATGCAGAAGTTCTTTCAGGAATTGCCACAGATGTATTGTCTGTTTATGCTGAGCTGGTTTGGGCGACGTGGGTTCCGTCTTAATTTCAGATGACTTGATCAGTTTTCCTGAAAAATACAAAGAAATAAAAGAATATTGAAAATAGTGTATCACCAGACAGTTATATTCCAAACAACAAATAGTAATGATTATAGTCCATTACATCCGACAAATACGTCCGTGCAACATTTAACTTATCATAATAGTGTAGCGCTTCCATCAATATTAAATAGAAGGTGGATACAATGCATAGCATGTTGACTATTATTAACATTATCAGTATTGTTGTTATTGTTGTTGTTGTTGTTGTTGTTGTTGTTAGTAATAGTACTGTAGTAGCAAGTTTTCATTAAAACTACCATAATTCGAAGATGTTCACAATCGCTAAAAGTCTGCGTCACATCTTGTTCTCACCCACAATCACCCCCTAGATCTGTGTATGGACAGTTAAGTCCATAATTATTATTATTATTATTATTATTATTATTATTAATATTAATAATAATAATAATAGTTTTGATCAAAGCGCATAAACATTGAATGTCCAGAGAGAGAGAGAGAGAGAGAGAGAGAGAGAGAGAGAGAGAGAGAGCGAAAAAGAGAGAGAGATAGCGAGAGAGATAGCGAGAGAGAGAGACAGATAGAGAGAAAGGGAGAGGGGTGAGAGAGAGAGGAGAGAGAGAGCGAAAAAGAGAGAGCGAAAAAGAGAGAGACAGAGAGAGAGGGGGGTGAGAGAGAGTTTCCAAAATATAACTTTAATTACTGTACGTAACTACGCACACACATTCATAAAGAGCTACCTCTACTCATGTACAATAGTAGGATGTCCTGATATTAATAATACATGTATACATTATTATATAAATGGAAGGGAAATACTTGTTGTAGCGCTCGGAAAGAAATATGATTGTTTTGGCTAAATCGAAAACTGAGATGGAGGGTGCTGATTTAAGACATCGTGGGAGAGAGTTCCACCCATAGAGGAGCAGCAGCAATCATTGTCTTAAATACTTTTGAAAAACCCGCGTCTGCGTTTGAGTGATAAGCAAGCTATTTAGGTCAGAACTATACAGAGGTCGTGGTCATGTCTATATGCTTGTTCCAATGAAAATTCACTCCTGTATTAGGAATCCTAACTTACGCACGGCTCTGAGCATCAACTACAACTACGACCTATGCAGCATTGGATACTCAGGACTACTGATATTCGCAGGAATATTTGGTATTCATATACCACTCAGTGGACATGAAGCCGGACAATCATAACAAGACAGTTGGACTCGCCCAGTGACACTGCATGGATGTATACTGGTATACTTACGGTAGGCGTGAACCGACTCCTCCAAGTCGGGGGAATGTCTAGGTGGGGAGTCCATACTTGACGACTGACAACTATCTGTGCTGGATGATTCGGGGGATTCGGGGGAATCGGAGGACCCGAGTGAGAACCTGGGGGGTGTCGGTACCCCTAAGTTGGACGGGAAAGTGTTCATCAACTTCGGTAGGTCGACATGCTTGCCCCAGGGGGACCCCGGCAACCAACAATTCTCCCAACCTTGAATTGGGTCAGCCGTAGCTACCGTTGGGATGTTTCGCTGATAGGGGACATCGCGGAGTTTGTAATCTGAAAAGTGACGATAATATTATATAATAAAAGTGCTGGCCTTCATCACGAAAACGTCCCGGTGTCACACATGTTAAGTTCTTGCAGGATGGTTCGTTATATTTCTAATTAATCGTGATCAAAAATTTGATAATGGCTTATCGTAGATTCGATAATGGCTTGTTTGAATTCAATTCGTAGGTAAGCTAAATAAAATTAACATATTTGTTAGATAAACATTTGTGTTGGTTATATCATCATGGTGGTAGCATACACTATATAGTATAGTCGGTAGCATTTGGCTTTAAACAAAATGTCATTTGTTGTCATATGAATTAATTAAGGGAGTACAAATTAGCACATCAAAAACGATAAGTAAAAGAAAAATTAGAATATTTTTTTTACAAAATAAAAATATTAATAATAGTAATAATAACGATTAAAATAAAAAATGATAAAACTGAAATAACATTAACAAACCATGTCAACCAAGAATCATCTGATAAAAAAAAAAAAAACAAGGAAAGCTCGACGTAATTGTTCACAGGTATGTTTCATTCCAAGTATCTCCCTAGCAATACGTTAGAATAAGTCGAAGAGTACGTTCTGGGAGGTACTGGTATGCAACAATGTCGTTTATCGTCTTATCGCACATAGTTGATAATAGCTGTTGTGTGAAGTTTTCTGTCCAGAGGGAATATCGCGTAATGACCAACGCGCTGATTGGCTAAGACGACAGCCAATGAGAAGGAAGATAGCGGTGCCGTGGTGACATTACTAGGCCGAGAAAGGTCAAGGTTTCCCTACGTCAGGTTGTGCTCAGGCTTGTTCTCATACCTTCAGGTATTTAAGGTAAACAAACGATGATGTCATGGGAAAGGGAGCGGCCATGGAATTCTAGTTGGGAATTCCAAAATGACTAAAAGTTCTAAATTATCACGATTGCTAGCAATAGCGCATGGGCTGGGTTTATCTCGATCAATTTCTCAAGTTTATAATAATACAAATAATAATGGTTGTTTTAGATATGCCCGATCTCATACATAAGACAAACTATATTAGAATAACATGACTGCACTATTAATATTACAATAATTATATTAACGAAAATACCAGCAAGGAAAAATAAATTCTCGCCCGAGTAATTCGGTCACATGCTAGATTATTTTCATTTCTTATGAATAATATTTTTATATATTACATTGGTTTCGCATCAGTTGTTTTGTATAAAATATTTATTTATGTGCTATCTTTTCCATCTCAAATGCATTACAGAAATAATGAGTTCACCATGTCCCTCTGTGACTGTAAGATTTAATGTCTCGATTTGGACGAAACTGAACCAGTCAAGCGTATTGACTCCGGATTGTGGTATTGCGAAATGAACAATATATTTACAGCGCACGACGTTTATGTTTATTCATGCTTATCCATAATGAATACCCCCCCTGGGATTTCGTTGTGACTTAGCCACATGCAACAAAAAATATCTGTCTTCAACTGGTACTATGTAGACAGGAATGACTTATAATGACCTGTTTATCTTGACAACGTTGAGATTTATTTTACGTGAAGTTATGTCGTACTTCTAGAGATGGCGTTTACAAGCACGATTTATTTTTATACCCCGTGGTGTTTTTTTAGTAATAGCACTCATCAAACCTTAATGTACGTTTATAATAGTGTAAGTAATTGTTCTGACGTTTTACGCCAACAGTGATGTAATTGTGTGATATCATTTTTTCAAGTATCTTTATCTAGATAATGCATTCAACATTATATGTACTGAAGTTTCCTTATTGACTTGAGGATGAGGTAATCTGTGAGAGGAAAAATATCAAAAGGTGTTTTGTGTTTGGAAGGACCCACACAACTACACTGAGATCATATTTATATTTGGTACTGTACATTACTTCATACATGATTTACCAATTTGTATATTTTTATGTTTTTATGCTAGTTAATTATATACCTTATATTTTAGAGGGAGCGGGTCTCGTAAGCTATATTGCTTTTACCCAATACAATGACATTTTCGGTCAATAAATATGTTTAAACTAAACTAAAGTTAATGTGAAATAAACTTGATTTAAAATAAATAAACTAATAGAAGAACAAAACAAACAAACATTAAAAAAACATGTTAAAAAACAATAAAAACAATAAAAACTAGATCTATATGACAGTTCTTTAAAAAACACACGGTATCTACACTTTGTTGTAAGCATTTGGGGTAATTGAGCACCAATCTGGGATTGTTTTAACACGATGCTTTGTTAAATATGGCTCACGACACATTACGTATAGGTAGGTCACTGTACTTACGATCCCACCATATTTCCAGCTGAGCGTAGATCTTGTCGCTGCATATTTCTGACTTTTCGTCAGCCAGATGGCACAATGCGTCCCCGTCAATCCCAATTTGCATAAGTTCTTTGGACACGTCTTTGATTTCGTACTTGGACGACATGTAGCTGACCCATTTGCTTACGTCATCGACAGACCAGCTTTTGGGGTCTGTAAAATAATAATAATAATAATAATAATAATAATAAGACTGCTTGTAATGCGCTGGACTCCGGTGGTATGCATTAAGCCCCGCGCACACCAGCTCTTACCATTTATCGAAACACGAAACATGTTTCTTGTTTAGCTAAACAGTTTTCTTTGCCGTTTGTGTTGGGCTTAAAGCGCCAACATAAACAAATAGGTTTTTTTAACGGCGATACTGCAGCTATTAATTCGAAGCTGGACAATGTACCCGGTGGTTTGCTAGTAGTGTTTATAGATGTTTACAATAGATTGTTTACAAGTTACAATTAGTGTCTCATAAATCGCTGAGTATGGGTATGTTTTTATTATTTATGTTATTTATGCATATGCCTACCTGTGAGTGAGATTTAAATACACTTTTATGTCTGTCTGTCTGTGCATATAGCTAGAAGTTGTAGTGGATGTTTTTTTCTTCTGATTTGACGTATGGGTGAAATATTCCCTCTGTGACGTCAAACAATAACTCGCTCACTCCCCCAACTTCTGATTGGACGTCGACATAATTCCAAGTCCTTGCTTAACCATATACCACGACTACGCACGATTTATTTTCGCATCCAAATAGTATTTACTAACCTGGCTCGACGTTCAGCGTAACGCACTCCGACGCGATGTCCTTCGTGGCAAGCGATGTCAGTAAAGCTAGGCCTTCTTCCATCAACGCGAGATCGCCTTCCTCGATGCCGGCGTAATAGCCCTGTGCAAGCTGCTTAGCGTCCATCTCAGGGGAGTCGTACAAGGTGGGATAGGAGTCCAGTTCCATCATGTGGGTAGGGCTGCTCCCTGCGGTTACTTCCTGGTCTGCTACTTCTGTGATAGTTGTCCGCCCAACGCTGGGGTCTGACAGCAGCGGTTGGTAGTATCCAAAATAGTTGTCGATTATTTCCGACAGTTTTGATGGCACCTGATCTTGAGGAACTATCTGTATATCAACATACATTCATAATGATAGCTTTTTGTATAAAAGTTGTCGTTCGCATGCAAGTATTATATACATGCATTATATTAATATGTACGCGTGCGTATTGCAATCTATGGCTTTTTAAAGAAGACACATTAAACAGGAATATATATTATATTGCAATATATTTCGTTTTACTAAAACATTAAAATAAACATTCATAATATTACAATCCATGACGTTTTAAAGAATATATATTTTAATTGCATTTGAAGCTGATAAAACTGTTTAAATAATTAAAATGATTAAACAATAACCTGTAAATCTTCCGCTGTCATGTCATCACCTTCTGTCTGGTCGATACGCTTCACAAGCTCCGCGTAGCAGTCGATAGCAGGAAAATCTTTAATAAACACCATTAACTATTGAAAGACAATAATTAAATAGGAAAAAAACAGTATGCGAACGTTGATATTCAACTATTGTGAGATAACCGCCAAAGTGTATGCAGTATAGTAAGTTTATATAGTAATTTGTTTGCAACTAAGAAAAAGAAAATAATTAACACATTACTAATATGCGAACGTTGTGTAATAATGAAAAGGATAGATATAGAAGAAGAAAAAGAAGAATGTTACAAAATATATCATAGCAATATATGTATATACATACCACGAGACATTTGTTGCAGCATGGTATAGTATGCTATTGTATCGCTGGCTAAGATTGAACTCGTCGCGTGCTCGGCTGAATGTATGAATGAGAATGGATCAGACCCAGACCGCGATAAGAGGTTATATGGGCCTGTTATTGTTTATTCCGAGAATTGAGGCGAAGATAAGAAGAATATATGACGTTCTGAGCGCTGATTGGCTGACGGCGAAATGCGGCTCATGCTCCTATTTATAACTAGGGAAAACTCACTGCCTATTGGTCGATTAAAGGTAGGTCAAGCTAGCGAGACAATAACACGACATGTTTTAATCGAGTCAATTGGTACGATAATGAAGCGCCTTTCAAGACCTATTGAATAAGATCTTGTGGAGAAACTCACTTTTCAGAGTTATAATAACAATGTACATCCACCATTGACAATTATATACAAAAGAAAATAATCTCGGTGTTATACATTTTTCTAGATACTATTTGTATACTCATATACTATTTGTATAGATACTATTTGTATATTTGTATATAGTCTCGGTGAATGAAATTAAGGACATAGTTTAAATATACATTATATTAATTGGTATTATATTTATATGAAAGGAGCCACTGAAATTGTTTGTTCTCCGGTAATCTAGACTTACCTATATGATATTTGGGTGAGAACACGGACTATTTGCCTGTACACATACTTCGCCTTGCGTCTGATACGTAACATTGAACATATATTGAAGCGTGTATACTTGTGAACTTTATAATGTGTACACCACACATACTATACTTACAGTTACATGATGTGTGTTATGTAATTGTATTTGTGTTATGTAATTGTATTTGTGTTGTGTAATTATATGCGTATTAGTGTTTGTTTAGGGATGCATTTTTCGGTATCGTCTATTCCTATAAAAATAAATAATAAAAAGTAAAACAAAGAATGTGTACATAATTATTGGATTATATCTGTATTCTAATCTATTGTACATACATGTATTCCTTTATTTCTTGCTGTATATAACTACCCATATATAATAATGTATTTTTATTACCTTATTTACTTCTTCGTTTGTATATATTTCAATATATTTTTCCTCCATGTTATTATAAATTGTAAAAAAAGGAGAAGACTTACAGGAGAGTTACACTTTGTCTGATCCTGTTGAATTTGTGTCGATAAAATAATTTGAAATAATTAGAAACGATTGCATAACATACGTCAACATTATTATAAAAGCCATACTAGATAGACTATATAGACTGTATATAGTCTGTAACTTTGCAGGCTGAGAGTATAACCAATTTGTATATCGATCATACTGATTGGTATAATTTGCATGCGAGATAACACTCTGAAAACAACTACTGTGACATCTGAAGCTGATAATGTTCATAGAGAATTTCTTAAAGATAGAGAACAAGTTATACGAAAATAACATCTGTTGCCTGTCTCTAATGACGTACATGAAATACAAATTAAACCTTTTGTCCTAAATTGGATCAATGATATTAATTAGTCTTAGGTAGGAGTTAAGAAGATATATATTGCCCAATTATAATAATTCTTTCATATTTAATTTCAACTTAGGCAATACGATCTATAGAATGACCCGAAGGAGTGGTTTTATTTTTTTTCATATCGTAAAACTTTATATCTATAGTATTGTGTGTGTGTGTGTGTGTGTGTGTGTGTGTGTGTGTGTGTGTGTGTGTGTGTGAGAGAGAGAGAGAGAGAGAGAG
>JAUTBT010076665.1:0-13215 GCA_032361225.1 Lepetodrilus schrolli | reverse complement strand
TATGTAAAATAATGAAAGGTAGGTCCGGGGAAAAACATGGTCGATCGCATTTAATTGTTGTCGCATTTATGTCTAAACGCTTGAGGTCGCATTAAATTAGTGACGCATTGATTTCCTGATTTACAGTATTTAGTGTTTGGTAACAATCGGTCACGATATATCGCAATAGGTGGTATAGACTATATAGCGGTATGTTGGCTTTTGCATTATTTCCACTTACATTTGTATTTGTAAACATCTATGTAATAGCGTTGCTAAGAATGGCCACGACATATTGATACAGTAGACACGCAAGTCATCTTGATATCGTCTTCAGAGAACAATGTCTGCGTAGTATCTCTTAGTTCCATTGTTATGATAATAATAATAATACAAATAATAATAAGAATACTACTACTATAATACTAATAATATGGACATGTATATAGCGGCAATCTCCGCACCATAAAGGTACGCTTATCGCGCTTACTTAAGGTAAAAGCGGGAATGAAAGTGTTTTTAAATGGGAAGTTTAATGGCATACAATCACAATTTGTTGGCATATTTCATGGTCAGGCGTATTTTTACCTGAAAGTATGTACGAGTTATCTGTCAACACAAGTATATTGGGCAACAAGCTATACTTTACGCATGTTAAACTGGTTTTCAAAACGTTCATATTTTATGTATTTTATTTTGTCTTGCGACAATAAATACAAACATTTTAATCGAGTAACTAAAGCGAAACAAGGCAAACGTATGTGTTTACCTTTTACACCTAGTCGTACCACTTCGAGATGTCTCATTATTGCATTAATATACGTAAACGAGATTATGACCTTATTCAGGTTTTTACCGGAAGTTTATATTGGCGATGCAAGCAAAGTTCTATATCGAGGGTTGCAGTGGGAGTTTGTCAACCATACAGCGATGACAAACCTTTTGGAAGTACAAACATTATGTTATGTATGTCAAGTGTATATACTAATCCAAGAACTAATCCAAACGTACATAAATATCTGTGATTGTATGCCTGTAAGAGCTAAAGAATTTGCGAAACAGATAGGACAATGTTATTAAATAAAAATTGTATTCATTAAAAGATTTTATTCAGTATGTTTCATTAGATTGCAACAGGAAATAACAAAATGTCCTATCACTGTATATAAAGCGCTTTTTAATGTGAAGACAGTCACCAACACAGGATTGGTTGGTTGGTTGGTTGAATTGGGGTTTAAAGCCACTTTCAAGATTTCTTTCACTTACTTGCATAGTTGTGCAGGCGTCCGTCAAGGTGAAAACCTATCCCCCTGTTATTTAGTTTATACCTAAATGATCTAGAGCAATATTTACTTGACCAACAATGTAATGGGTGTAAAATTACCATAGATACCGACAATTTCTCATTATATTTGCAATTACTTTTACTGCTACTGTATATGCTGATGATACAGCACTTTTGGGGATTCCCCAAAGTCGCTTAAAAAAATCACTGAATGCATTCTCACTCAACTAAAATACTATTACTACTGGGTTCAGCTTCGCAAAGTGATTACAACACTACAGCTGTATTACTTTTAATGAAGCAACATTACCTGAAGTGGGGTCGACCGAGCCGAGATCTTGGTGAATCCACATATGTCACTGAAGTAGATGGTCACGCAGCTAAATCCTTCCGGGTCAATTCTCTGACCAAGACGCAGCTTCCCAGCCACTGACCTTTACACGAAAACATGGATCAGACATGCTTTACACAGACAGACAGGATATTTTAATAGCACAGGCCATTACAATGGCCTCTGGTCATACAAAGGTGCAAAACATGACGAGGATGGATACATTGTTATATATTTCTAAGCTGAAATCCTTCATAGATATATCTAGCTAATACATGCAAGACACTTCACTCACTTGAAGCAGAAGACTAACTAGAGGCACAACGATCACGTCACCTTTCATTATAGTCAGATTTCACATTCAACTTAAAGTTTTGTTTACAAATCCTCATATAGAATTTGAACTTGAGCATGGAATCGTACTCAAAGATGTTTCGTAAATTGTCTTTTGTGTTACTGATTTCCTTGGTCAAAGTATTCGACTGTATACTCATGATATGGTGATATGCAACAGATGTGCGTAGGACAAGTGTGAACAGAACTGGAATGTTAGCTAATCTGTTCTCTATTAAATTCCATCGCGTCATGATTCTCTCGTTTTAATAACCAGTTGTGAATGTCCACAGAATCACAACAATCAGTGTGTATACGGACCTTGCAAATATTTATGTAATGACTATATACATATACGAGAACAAGCAACATATGCAGACCTAAGAAGGCATTTGATGTTAATGTGACTCTTAGTCTGTAGTCTATTCATTTCTATATGGACCAGTTGCCAATCACATCAGAAGCACTAGCATTGTGTACAAACCTTGCAAATAGTATCGTAATGATGTCATACATATACGAGAACTGTTACGGTGTACATACCTGGGCAGGATCTGGTAAAGGAGTTCCTCTGACTTCTTCTTCTCTTCCTTCAGCTCCACAGTCTTCTCATCCACCAGCTTCTCCAGGTTATTGGCGTACTGCTCCATCCGCTTCAGAAGGTTGTCCAGAAGGTTCCCTTTCGTTCCGTACCGACTAACAGGTTTGAGACATAGAGATTAATACACGAGCTAGTGTGTCATATTGATATTACGACACGAGTGATTCCAAAGTTTGGAATCCTCTTTATCCAACAACCTTTCAACGGAAATTCATACAACTCAAACGTATTCTCCCACCGCCCCGACCGTACCAACCAATGAAATCGTCTATCACGATGACAGGCGTGGGAAAATTGTGATGCAAGCCATGTAACCGGCCAAAGAAAATCGTTCCAGGTGTTATGCACTACTGTACAAGATATAATATTTATCTCATGAGTTATCTTGAACCATATGTTGGATAATAACAATAATTTAAAAAATATATAATAATAATAATAATAATCTATTTCTAGAGCGCTGAGTTACAACTAGGCTCTGTTACACAGAGTCTAGTCTATCCACATGAAAATAAGAATGTCTTTAGTCTTTGTCGGAAGGACTAGAGCGAAAGTGCTTTTGTGTCCGTGGTGGAATAGTAAGTGACTATTATTTCAAGTCAGTGTGCATCGCATATTGTTGAACAATTATGACGTGTGTAATTTTGTTGCAAGTTCTATGCATTATGAAACTATATATCTTTCACATTGAGATGCAAAATTAGCATTTAGAGCTACTAACTATGCATGGTTTTTGGTATAGTACATGTATAGTGTAGACATACATGTATAACTATTTTTCGTTACAATATGTCAGTTTTAGGCCTGTTGTTGACAGTGATATTATCATATTAGTCCAACGGACATATTGACATCTCCCATTAACACATTACCAATATCAAGATCAACCATAATAAGCATAAAGACCAAGGATAATAACTCCATTGTCTGTAGAGTGGCAGTGCTATTATCATCCTTGGTCTGTCGGTACCAGCCAGTGCTCGCAGGTTGACAAGCCGTGATATAAGTTAAAGAATATTGAATGCGGCTCTAATCCCTAATTCAAATAATAATAACAATGCAGGATTATTATTTGAGATGTAGAAAAGAGAAATTCAAGGGAAAGATAGTGTTGGTTTGTAAATTGAATACAAACACCACTGCGTGCATATTCTTCGCTATTTTCACTTGTCACACAACTTTCTCTGACTGTGTGTTCTGTGACCGATCTGTGCGTCACACTATTCCTCATCGTGACAGTTATTCCCGCGCCATTCTGACAGGCCATGCCCCGAGCTACCATTTGTATAATAAACATTCACTTAGAAATCCCGAGTGTGATTTTCACGTCAAATAAAATAATATTATAATGTCAAGCGATCTATATATATAAAAAAAGTAACCCGTCGCTTCCTGTTGACAGCAAGGGCCACATGGGAATAACACTGCTGACCTCATGAGACGCATTAACATGTTATTAGTTATTATATATATATTTATGTTTACTTCTGGCGTTCTGTACCCAGCTATATTTAGCTACGAGAATGTATTATGTGCTACTAAAACCGTGTTATGTAAATGATATTTAAAAGGACTAAATGGGCAATACACATATATGATGCACATCCATTAGTGCTATGAGCACAATATATATATATGGATGTGGCGCAATATAAATACACATAATTATTATTATTATTATGTATATAACACAATATTAAGATTAACCGTCTGAAAGTGAAATATAGTACCGGGTCCATGTGTGTGTGTGTGTATGTATGCGTGTGTGTGTGTGTGTGTGTGTGTGTGTGTGTGTGTGTGCGTGTGTGTGTGCGCGCGTGAGTGCATGCGTGCGTATATTTATTGATGTGGGTGAAAGGGAAAAGGGAGAGCTTATTTTTTGTTTGTTTTCGATAATCTCTCACTAAGCTCTCACTTAGATCCGCTCCTGAAATCTCATGCTATAATCAGATGATAATAAGTAATAATGTGTTACTTATCTATGAACAGTGCAGTACAATACAACACTGTGAACAGCCACAACTACCGGTATATAACTATTAGCCACCTTGTGCAGTTAGCATCTATAGATGCGCTGGGCATCTTGTGTGACAGTGTGTGTACTGCGTTTGAACTATATAGGTGCGTATTTCCAGCGTTGTGGATATCGCATAATGTTTGCTTACATGTAAGACAAGAAAGAACAAGGTTTCCATGTGAATGTATGGCCGCTGTCTGGTAGCTTGACACGTCTGGAATGTGTGACTTCGGAAACGCGCCTTGGAAGACGAAATGACATTTTTCAGCTTGTATTTTCATCTGACCTTAGTGGTCCTTTAAAACCAGTGGTGTCACGACCCAACAGTCTCTGAAACTGTGTTCAGGTCTTCGTTGTAAGCTGGTACACTAGCGTACTTCGAGATAAAGCGAACATGTACAATGAACGTGAAAAACATAAATAAATAAAAATAATGCATATATTTATTATGCGCCATATCTACGCTAGAGAGAATGCTCATTAACCCTCTCCTTGCTGAATTAGACACAGACACAGCTTATTTGGGCATCTCTGGTTGCCTCCAGCATGGAGGGGGTTAATGGCGTTACCAGTATACCGGACAATGGATCAATGTGCATTCATGAGGATCATTACATACAATAGAATGCTGTTCTCTTTGTCTGGCACACCATTAAAGCATAGTTTAATAACTATTGGCATTAAGAGGTAAAATCTGGACTGTATTGCTTTGAAACGCCATTATATTCCCGCGTTAATTCCGAAGTAGAAAACACTCGTGAAGTGAGTTTCTGTGGTCCCCTACGTCTCACGGTCACTCAGTGGGGGAGATCAATGAACCATTGCACAGCCTGTGAGAACTAAGAACAGTGACAATGCTGTCATGTCAAACTGTCATAGAATGCATCGAGCTAGACAGATATGTGCAGTGCTTGAGCTCCTTTATGTATCACCGTGCTTTGACTGAAGATGTCGCAGGTACCCTGCGACTCAGGATGGGTATTATACGTATAGTTCTTCTTCTTCTTCTTCTTCTTCTTCTCCCTCTTCTTCTTCTTCGTCGTCTTCTTCTTCTTCTACTTCTTCATGACCATTGGGAGAGGATGCTTTGAGAGAAATGGCGGCATGGTCGCTCGCATTTATTTAGTGTTGCATATAAATGTCTAAAATCTAGAGGTTGCATTAAATTAATGACACATTAAATAAGTGACTTACAGTATATGTATGCATGCTTGCATATCCTACAAGTTGGTATGTTTATAATGAGTAAAGAAAGACTTGTGTTACGTTTTTAGCTTGTTATTCTGCTACTACTACTACTACTACTACTACTACTACTACTACTACTACTACTACTACTACTTACTACTACTACTACTACTACTACATGGAATCCCAATGCGACTAATGTTCAGCTTGATTAGGACCAACGTGGCTGACTTAATAATAGGCCTATTATTTTTAGCTAGATTTTCAGAATGCTTAGAACTAAATGTGGCCGACTTGTGGGCATATTGTCTTTAGCTTGATTTCCAGAACGTTTCTACTCTAGCTCCTGCTGCTGCTTACTACTACAAGGAATCCCAAATGTGACCGATTAGTGATTTGTATGACGTTTTCACCCTGATTCCTACGTGGAAGACTACGTACGTAATACGTCAGTGACTGTACACATGTGCTATCTACTGATCTACGGAAGCACCGTGTATTAGAGACGTGTCGTAGAACTGCTAATCCCAAGACAAACCAATGTGTGTGTTCGGCAAATAGACCGTGAATACCTGCAAATACTGTGTGTATATTAGCATACAGCGTCGTCTCTGAATGGGAAACTGTAGCCACACGTCGCACTACAGCAGGAATCAGGAATTAAGATCCCCAGGTTGTCACGTGATGAAATGCCACCCCATTCTTGAATAGTAATACATTAATTTGTCTCTACACATGCTGTATAACCCAAAGGTTAGAATAATTAATATGAAGTGTTGCAGTTTGGGGATTTGGCAAGGGTTATATATGACACTATAATGGCGAGGCTCTGATAGCCTATAGGCCCTATAAATGATTGCACGTGGACATTACATGGGTGTTTCTATTTTTTGCTAAGCTTAGGATTACCTCGTTTAGGATATAATTAATGCTGTAAAATATGCTTAACAAAACAACAGTTATGAAACATATCATCATGATAATCATGTGCTACTTTACCTAAATATTCAAAATATTTATGACACTATAGGTCATTATTTCTACATACATACATGCTAATTCGTGGAAACATTTATTTAATAATTGTAAATCTGTTAAATACCACACTTTGTATATGTCACCTTATGTATTCTGTGTTTTTCTTGAATATAATGAATCCTCACTACTGGAGGAAATAATTCTAATATCTATATATCTACCTAGATCTAGGTGTTAATTACATGTTGTTGTTTTGTGTGTGTTTCTTTTCTCGTTTATTGCCGGTTTTCGCATGACAACAGGTATTTCACGATGGATAACTCAAATACTAGTGTTTATCGTATACGCACATATACATTAACTTTTAAATTGAAATGGAAATATATATATAGTATTCATTTTTTTTTTTTTATAGATCTACAGCATACATATATCTGTTCAAATCATTCTTTGCACAATTTCAGGTTTTACATTTCACAATATCGATACCAAATCGGTTACATAACATGTACATTTATTTAGTAAATATTTAGTGAAACAAAACTGTCAATTCCAATCCTATTAATTTAGGACTTAATTAAAAAAGTTTAAATGTGAAAATAATCGGCACCGAACCGTCTTACATGTAGTCTATGATGTAGATGTTTTTAGGTTAAAATACCCCAAAACAAATAATGACGGGAGTTACGTCCCTTTCCGTCATTTGCGAGACGTCATCTGCACGTCTAAACAATCTAGATCTATATTATGATAAAACAACAATGATGTGATGTTTGCACCAATAAGCATTAGGCATATGTAATAGATTGCTATAGATCATAGTCTCTAAGTTACACTACAGTATGAATGTACAGACTGGAACGACCAGGAGGAGTGCATTTCCCGACCATCCCCCATCTTCCACATTGGGCCATAACCAATGTTGACTATCCGAGTGTCTATCCGTCGCAAAATGTATCACAATTCCACATTTTTGTAGGCTTCGATCTAGCAACAAAGTAATTGATTATTATGATCGTTTTTGCAATTTATGACTTGTATTCACCTCAGTTCCCAGGCTGTTCCATTGGCTGCACATGTCGATCGCAACAATGATTGTAACAATGGTTGTTAAAATTGATTATTTTGTTGTCAAGTATACGTCTGTGGACTTATGAAATACATTTTTGTGACCACTATTTTTATAGTAAGTGAAGGGCCTTGATTCTCTGATGTTACATTTGCCTATTCCTTGTTGACTTGCACACTATTTGAAGAACAAAATAATAAATGGTTACATTATTAACATGAATTTAATTTCTGTTTGTTTAGCAGTTTAGACTACCTGTGATTCTGATAGAATCTGCTCACACACCATGTACACTGATACGCCATACATCACAGGCACCTGTCACAAATATTTGATACTAATAATTTAATAACATGTCATTATGATATTACGAGGGTATCCAATATTTGTGACAGTTGCCTGTGTATACACCTTTAAAAAGTTGCACATAAAACTGAGCAATGCCACTATCATGTCACGATTCAGAACAGTGTTCACCAATATTCAGAAAGTAAAAGTAATTATGAAAGAAGCATAATTCTAGATTAGTTAAAAATTCACACTTGTTGGGAAAAGAAAATAGTTTTATCAGAATATGTAATATTACATTATTAGTGACCTTTGACCTATGCAAAGATGATCTTGCCACTTTAAAGTCACTCATGTGGTCAATATACATGTATTGTGATTTTACCTATGCCCGTTTTCATTATTGGTCATATGTAATAGATCTATGTTTGCAAGAATGAAATGCCATGCAAACCCATGGAAATACATCCTTGATAAAAAAAATCAATTGTTTTGAAAATGGTGCTGCTTATTCATGGAGATTTCCTTCTATGTTAGTCACATGGTTTGAAGAGTATGCTGTAATTGGTCCTCGGTCAGAAGATTGACATCTCTGTGCTGTATTTCACATATTTATTGACATAAATTTGCATGCTCATGCTCACCTAGCAGTCTATGGAAATAAACAAACTGACTGCACGGAAAATGAACTGATTTATCGATAACAAATCATTTGGAAGGAAATCAATTACTGTACATGGTGTAGGATCATAAGTTCTTTAGATTTATACAATATGAATTTTGTGTTTTAGTCACTTTAAGCACTTACTATTATATGTGGTAGGGTGGTGTTCTTGGTATGTTCCTGGGGTGGTGGTGTAACCCAACCCTCAAGTCTTGGGATGGTACAGCAATATACAATTATAGATGAGGCAATTGGTGAATATGAGGATTTATTTATCTGTAAATAGAAATGAGATCCAGTGATGAAAAAGTAATGAGCACTGGTTGGAGAGGGCAGGACAGAGAACTCTTCATAGGTCTAGAGAGAAGGATTTTACTTGAAGAGTATTAACATTTTATGTCGCACACAGCTACATTTAGAAAATTCACTACAGCCCAGGAAGATTTGTTCTCAGTTGTAATTGTCAGTGGGACATAGACAAGCCAGGCATTTAGAAAATGTTACAAGTCCTGCTAAAAATGTACCTGGTCGTGGGCAGTAATTTAAAACATTGTTCATCATTTGGTATGACATGCTTGGACTCAAGTTGTGGCCATTACCACATGTACAAGGCTGTGGAGGGGTTAGAACTAATGTAGTCACTTGTCTGGAATTTTCTAATTATTACAGCTATACTGGGACCTATTTCCTGACCCCAGGGGTACCATATACCATGTCTGCAAACATAGCCTTGTCACAGGACTAACTTCACTGGTAATGAGTTTACCAGGTTAAAAGGGTTCCACATATGTTACTAATTATTCATTGTGAGTGTAGACATTGCATTCTACCATTATTATCATGGAAAAGTAACTTCTGCTGATATTGATGG
Source organism: Lepetodrilus schrolli (assembly GCA_032361225.1). Taxonomy (NCBI): domain Eukaryota; kingdom Metazoa; phylum Mollusca; class Gastropoda; order Lepetellida; family Lepetodrilidae; genus Lepetodrilus; species Lepetodrilus schrolli. The sequence continues at coordinate 3,611 of JAUTBT010076665.1, read as the reverse complement.
TGGAACACCAAGGCAGGGCCAAAATCATGCAGGATGTTGAGAAGAACCATACTCGAAGGAATAACACCTCTACTCTTCCAATCATCCTACTAACATCACCCTACTTTAACAATTCAAATTTTTTAAAAACAAACATGAAAACCATTTACCCATTCCATATACCCCACCTCACTTTAACACCTTAATTTATGCTTTTTTTTAGAAATTCCCAGAAAACCAGTTATTAGATGACATTTAAGTGTTCTACGTTCTGCTATTCCAGCCTGTTTTTTTAGAAACTCCCAGAAAACCAGTTATTAGATGACATTTAAATGTTTTACGTTCTGCTATTTCAGCCTGTTTTCCGTGTAAGGGCGGGGAGTTCCAGTGTGAGAATTGCCGCTGTATTCTGCACACCTACCTCTGTGACCATGACAACGACTGTGGAGATAACTCTGATGAGAGGAACAACTGCAGTAAGTGTCTCTCAATGTCGCTGTCACTGGCAGGACTGAGTCTGACTGTCAGAGACATGACAGTCATCTAACAGTGACACTCTATAGTGAAATTCTCTAGACTTCGGTTGAGAGCATATCAAGTGTCACGTGTGTGGTCTTTTTCGAAATGATGGATAAAGAATGACAATGTCATTTCACCCGTTGCCATAGTTATTTTGTGAAGACGATTTCAAAATATTTTTAGTGAATGAATCATTTATATAATGAGTACATAATTGTACAGATTTGTTTTCAATGTACATGATTTGTGCTAAATATTAAGGCACTGTATATTCCATGCATTAGGTTATATAGCATTAATATTTACACTGTACATCAATAGGTACATATTTTTGAAATTATATTTGCTCTTGTTACCAGTCCATCATATATAACTGCCTCTTTCATGATAAACTTAGTATGTTTTTATTTTATTTTTTTAGTGTTTGGGCTTAGAGTCGCTTTCAAGATTCTTTCACTTATACCACGGCTTGTCAGTTTAGAGCAGGAAACCCCACAACATCTGTAGCGCTGAATGTTGCAGACAGTGCATCCTATCATGATCGCGTCAGAAAGGTAACATCTGGTAACATTGATGCCGGACTCTCGAGACAGGGATTTGAACCTGGGCCTTTGGCTCCGAAGTTCTAGAACCATCAAAGTGCTAAGAGAGTCATAACTCAATATTCATGCATATCAGGAACTACACCTCTTCTTGTGCTATGATCGTCCAATTCATCGTCACGTACAGCTGTGACGTCCAGCTGTGACGTAAAACAATAAATCACTATGATCGTACAGAGTGGTAATGCCACTGTTCCAATGTTCACACTTGTTCGTTCTCCAGCTTACCCCACGTGTTCAGGCAACGAGTTCACATGCAGCAACCAGCAGTGTATCTCAGCCAAGTGGATCTGTGATGGAACAGACGACTGTGGAGATGGAGGGTCTGATGAGCAAAACTGTGGTATGTTGTATAGCTTCCTACAGTTATTGAAATATTGCAACAAATCACTCACTCACTCACTCACTCACTCACTCACTCACTCACTCACTCACTCACACACACACTCACTCACTCACTCACTCACTCACCATGTATTCAACTTTATTCCACTGTTATAACATATGAATAAATAACTTGCACGAACAGTTTCAGAATTCATCCATTTAATTGTGTGAACATTGAATGACAAATTCATGCTGCAATTAACCATTGCTATTGTTGTTGTGTGGACATAATCATTACATCATGGCCTGTGTTTTCACGGATAGGGTTGCACCTGTAGTCCGGGCCTAAATCCTGCTATAGTAAAAGCATGGCACACAGACTGATTTAGGCCAGGGTTCAGTTGCACGACACTCTTGTAGCGCTACAATAGTCCAACTGTAGAGTCTTCTACAATTGGGAATTGGGTTGCACGAAGCTCGTGTAGGCTATATCTGATTAAGACAGCGCTACAACTATTGTAACAGCAATTGTAAGTCCCTACAACTATTTTAGCCTACAAGAGCGTTGTGCAACTGGACTGAAGACTACAGAACGATCATTTTGTGAAACGCATGCCAGGACGTTGATGTTTAAAAGTGTCATTAGTTGACAGTGATAAAAAATTTTTTTTGTGTTTGCAGATAAATACACATGCCTACCCCAGGAGTGGGCATGTCCAAGTAACGGATACTGTATACCTATAACTTCCGTGTGTGATGACAAGAAAGACTGTAGCGACGGCGGGGACGAACTCAGTACATGCAGTAAGTCATTTTGTAGAACTCTGAAATAATAAGTCAGCTTGGAGTTTGGAATACGTTTGGAGTACGCATTTGCGTGTAAAGTATGAAAGCACATTATAGTATAGTATAATGCTATTAAAATGCTTATCACAACCACCAGAATACAGTGGTTAAAACAAACATGTAATGCAAAATAGATGATAAACACACATTATTGGCGCTACAGTACCTCGAACAGTTGTTGTTCATGTGCTTTTACCATTGACGTACACACATGTATTCTGTGCGTATTTGCAACTCTGAGGTGTCTTATTGCAATTTGTCTGTACATTGATGAATTGGCCATCCCTTGTTCTTGTAACAGGATCATGCTGATCCTGGGATTTGAACCTTGAGTTGTTGGATTGTGATTCCAATGCTCTACCGAATGAGCCAAATGGGTAACCCCGCTGGCAGAGACCAGTAGGAACATCTTATCTCACACCCGGCTACATTCTCCCCCTCCACATGGTGACTCGTTTTCGAGTTACTAATCCAGTCACTCCAATCTGAGCCACCAGGGAGCTAGGAATTCTCAGTTCGACAATTCTGAGAGAAGTTCACCGGGAACAACTTGATACACGTTGGGCGCTATTGTAACAGAGGATCATGCCGATCCTGGTATTTGAACTCGTTGCTGGATTGCGAGTCCAACACTCTACCGACTGAGCCAAAGAGGCAACCCCTGGCATCGACTATTAGGAGCATCTTATCTCACACCCGGCTACATTCTCTTCTACTGTATGTTTGGATGTTTTCTAAAACCATAGTATTTGTCGCTGAAGTAGATTGTTAGTGATGGTGAGGTACTCTAACACAAACAAATTGAATGCTGGAATCATACATTCCATGCATATCTCATTTTGGCTTACTCTGGACTTTGTGAACATCGATATTGATCTGGCTGCCTATATGTTGCTTTCCTGGAGTTCATCAAATCTCTGGCTACGATTGGATCAACTGATGCTACAGTGAAATTATTATGACTTGAAGACTGATAAGTATCACATATCCACAATGATATCACTTTATGAGAGAGAGAGCACCTGTAGAACATTTCCTATGTTCTAGGTTCCTCCAACTGTGGAAGGCTATCATGTGATCACAAATGTCGCCCGACTCCGACGGGTGGCAACTGCTACTGTAACCCCGGGTCCACCCTTGACCCTTCTGATAATAGGACGTGTACAGGTATGCTCAAATCTTGTATTTTTTATTACAATACCCATGATATCTGGTGCAATATACTGTAAAAGACATATTTCGCGCAGACTTATATCCCGGGAAATTAAGCAATCTAATAATGTATGTCTACTATTTCATTGTTACTCGTGTTTATCTATCAAACTATCATTTAATTAG
>JAUTBT010076654.1:0-13215 GCA_032361225.1 Lepetodrilus schrolli | reverse complement strand
GTATGAAAACCCAAAGCATGAAGCGAATGGACTGGACGCATGCGCAAACCGATTTCCTGCTATTTTCCTACTATCCCGTTCAGCGAACTATTAGATGTAGAAAAAAGTATTGTATTGTAGTGTATTGTATGTATTCTCCATTGAACACACCCCAGTTTGACAAAGCATAAAGCTATTTCACATCAAAGGGATACCCATTATTTCCGGATCCCGGTTGGACGTTTTGTGAAACCCCAGTGCCACACGTGGGGGTTTATTATTATTCACGCAACAGACGCAATAAACAACATCACCCCCAGCAGCCTCATTTGTGATAATCGGACCCTGCTAAACTTGTGAACGCTAGTTTTCCACGACCCACAAAATACTGTAAATACCCAATTCTAAAGATAATCACTAGGCCTAAATGTCCAATACTTAGATATCCTATGGACTATTAAATTTAGTGCTCGAAAACATGTTACTAATTACAACCTAAAAAACCCAACTACATTATTACTTTCAAATGTGTACTACACTCAAATATAACATAGTATAGGAAATTGAGTAATGTGCACTCACGAGTGGTTACAGACATGGACAAGTATAATCTAAAAATAAGGATGACAGCGAATGGCCGAAATTGTAGTATTCCTAGTACGAAAAGCGTACTTTTCACCAATCAGTCATAGCAGCATATTTAAGTGCTTAAATCCTAGTATTGATTGATTTAATGTATTACGTTAGTGCGGGAATATTTCACCCTTACGTGACAATCATAGTACCGACTACGCCCAAATCGCGGAGGTGAACAGGTCTCATCACATTCATCTACTACAACACTGAACTCTCTGTGTCAGGCGTCTTACTTCTCGGAGGTGCTCTTCATGGATGCCAGCTCTCTCTCCACCTTGCTCAGCTGGTCTCTCTTCTTCTTCAGCTCCTCCTCCATGGACTGGAAGTCCTGTAGCTTCTCAAGGATAGAGCTAGTCTGTGCTCGAGCACCTGTACATGAGAGGGACAAGCACAGGGATCTCACTAACTACCTTGTAAACCATTACTAGCTAGAGACAAAACGCTCCTCCACCAAGAACTGTAGGATAAACAGTAGTGTCAATGGAAGAACATATTTGGTTTGAAGGTGTTTAAATCCACTTTCAAGATAATTTTGCTCACATTACAGTCTCAGTTTAAAGCTTTTTCCTTTTTGGTTTGAAGTGGGGTTCGGGGATGCTTCCGTGATCATTTTGTTCATATCACAGCTGGTCAGCATACCCCAGCAGGAAGCCTACAACACCTGTGTCATTAAGTTTTGCAGTAAAGCTGCAAGCACTAGCCGATACCGACAAACCAATGATGAGAGTACAGACAGTGCATCATATAATAGTCATATCGGAAAGCTAACTTCCACAATCATTGAAGCTGGGTTCCCGACGAGGGTTAAAACCTGGGAAGGGTCTCTGAAGTTCGACGATCGACCACTGCACTAGCACTCAATCTCAACTGGCCGGGGGAAAATGCATGGATCTGACTGCATTGCGAAACATACCAGCTAGAAGCATCCACATTGAAGAACACCCACTCAATAGGACCAATTCTATACAGCGACTGCTAATCTTTAGATTCCCAAACCCGCCAAGATTCTTACCTCCAGTCAGTGTACCGGCAGGGTCGAAGGAATCCCCCTCGAGGGTCACAGATTTCTTCATGACTCGCTCGTCAAACGTGACTTGCTTTGCAGTGTTCATGTCCTTGCAGACAAAGGCAGATCCGAACACAAACTCCATGGCAGCCTGTAGATCCTTCTCATAGCCGACCAGAGACAGAGCCGTATGGACATTGTCCTTGCCAACCTGAAACAGTCACAAATTGATATAAAGAAATCGACTTTCAGCGGATGGGTGGTTTGTTCCAACACTTGAATATTCGTATTGGAAAACCACCCAATCATTTAAATTTTAAGACTGCTGAAAATCTGCAGTTCAACAAATTCAACACTAGACACTGATAGCAATAGAGACTACAGAAAAGATTAATCATATTCGTAATAATCAATACCCTTGATACCAAACCTCACATTTCAAATATTCATTTAAAATCTTTTTGATAATTACTATATTTAGTAGTCATCAAAAGGGTCATGTGATATAATAAAAGTGGTTATCAACCAGATAGTATCTCAAAAGTGACATGTGATATAATAAAATCATCATCCATCAGATAGTATCTCAAAGGAGTCATGTGATATAATAAAATTAGTCATCCAGCAGATGGTATCTCAAAGGAACATATGATATAAGAAAGGTAGTCATCCAGCAAATAGTATCTCAAAGGAGTAATGTGACTCCATGCTATTCCTAAGCTCTGCTTACTAAATCTTGGGCTCGCTTCACAGTTCCGCTGTCAATGGACCTGGCAGAGATCTTATTGAGCGGTATGATGGTGAACCGTCGCCGTAACTCTCCCTTCTGAAGGAGCTTTTTCCCGGTCACCTCTGTGTCCACCACCACGTTGTACAACTGGAAATTAAAATTAAAAGAAACTGTAGTTATCTCCCATTAGTTTCATAAAAACTCAAATTAAAGAAGTTATAGTTATCTCCACTTATATTTACATTAAAAATCAAATATCAAAAGAATAATAGTTATCTCCCCTTATAGTTGCTTTAAAAATCAAGGAGTTAATAACTATTTCCCCTTATTAGTTTCATTTAAAAATCAAATTAAAGGAGATAGGTATCTTCCCTTACAGTTGCTTTAAACAATTAATGGATACTATAGTTATCACCCCTTAGTTACATTAAAACGCAAATTAAACGAGTTACAGTTATCTCCCCTTAGGTGCACTAAAATCAAATTAAAGGAGTTAGTTATTTTTCCCCTTACTGTTGCATTATGAATGGTGATAGTAATTCTCTCTCCATTATTTCAGAGCTCACCTTAGATCCAGCAGACACTTCTAGGGCTGTAGCATTGCGAACGTCGTTGACTTTTACCAACTTGCACACCAGACCGTGAACTTTGCGTCGATCAAAGTTCTTCTCAGGATCCGTGTATTTGAAATTCAGCTGCGGAAATCTGAAAAGATTTCATGGAAAAAAAATACAATTATATAAATATCTAAAATATTAAACCCATACTTCAATCCTTTACAAAAGTCATCCCCACTATTATTCCATTTCCAGCAATTACAGTAATTCATGGTGACCCTAAATTTGGACAAGCTTCTCAGTCTGGCGTTCCGACTCCAAGCTGGTACCTTGCTTCCAGTGTCTCCAAATTGTCCTGCAGTCTCTGTACTTCCTGGTTTAATGTCCTCCGTTCTGCATTCAGCTTCTCATCACGTCCTTCCTCAAATCCCAGTTTCTTCATCTCAGTCTGGGAAACAAACCAAACATGGACTCTAAAAACATTGTTGAGCTTGGACTAAAGAGTCATAATGATGATTATGTCCATGTAATGGCATGTCAGTTTTATGGAAGAAAGAAACCTGGCCACAAGATTAAGAAATTCTTTGAGTACAAACTCAAGCTCAAGTCAAGGTTTTGTTCACAAATCCGTATATAAAAATTTGAGCTTGAGCATAAAATCGTACTCAATAAAGTTTCATAATCTCGGGGCCTGGGCTGATTAGTTGCTTAACTTCGATGTGGGAATCTGTCACGCATGTGAGTGAGTGAATTATTGTTTTGTCACAGGAAGAATCTTTCACTCATATGTGACGATTCACCCATTTACATTGATACAAATATCGCAACATATCGTAAATACATCGAAATGGCAACTTCTGCAGATAACGATTCCAGTCAGGTCTAAACTCTGAACCATCGACTCTGAAGTCTGGCATTACTTCAAAGCACTCATCTGCAATATTAATCTAGATTCACCGAGGGAGTGAACAAATTGTAGTTTAACATCACTTTACAGATTTTAGTAGATTTTTTAATGTCTGCAGGAATATTTCACTCATATGCGACTCCATGTATTAAAAAAAAATTAAATTAAAATTAAATAAATAAATAAATTTAAAAAAACATATGCAACTACAATAATGAATAATTAAGCAAGTAATTTTAAAATATGTAAACGAGTATGAATCTTTCACAACATACCTCTATCTTCTTCATACTGGCCTCCACAGCTTCGTGTCCAGACTTGTCTTTCTTGTAGCCCTGCTCTGTCTTCTTCAGCTCAGCCTGCTTTTTCTTCACCTCCTGCTGGGCATGCTTCAGCCTGCAGACACATGAGTAAAGCATTGCAATGTACGGGCGTGCTTCAGTCTGCAGACACATGCGTAAAACATTGCAATGTACGGGCATGCTTCAGCCTGCAGACACATGAGTAAAACATTGCAATGTACGGGCGTGCTTCAGCCTGTAGACACATGAGTAAAACATTGCAATGTACGGGTGTGCTTCAGCCTGCAGACACATGAGTAAAACATTGCAATGTACAGGCGTGCTTCAGCCTGCAGACACATGAGTAAAACATTGCAATGTACGGGCGTGCGTCAGCCTGCAGACACATTAAGATATACACTGTACAGTTGACCATATTCCTCCATTATCTAAAACCACAGACCCAGTGCGGCTAAACATACACAAGCCCAGGCCCTCCTGTACAAAACGGTGCAACTCTAACAAAATGGTTACTACGGTGAGTGAGTAATTGTTTTATGTTGCAGCTGGAATCTTTCACCCATACACAACAGTTACTTTTATGGTTACCTTAGAGTTATGCCGTTTCATACAGGAGGGTCATGGGCAATAAAGGGTCTTTGACACCGTTTTATCCCTGTTACGTCTAATGGGTCAATGAGCCAATTAGTAAGCTTAAATAATTAAGCGAAAAAGTGTGAGAATACTGAGTTAAGTCCCCTGGCTAATGACATTCCAGATAAATACACAGGTTTGCATTTTTCTACATTTTTAGATTTCAATTACTGGGCCCACACTTATCACTTCTTAATTGGCTAAAGTATGTAACATATTAATATGTGTGACTTACTTCATGTGAGCTTGCTTTGTTTCTGTCTCTGCTTTGCTGATCTCACTCTTTGCAGCTGAAAAAAATAATTAGCAAGATCTTATTAGCAGCTAATATATTTGTGTACATTTGTGTACAGTTGTGTACATTAATTTCACTCAGGATATATTTCTCATTACTTGTATCGTACAACCGTTCTTTCAACAAAAATCCTGAGAGAATTAACGAGAGGACATGGGTCAAAATTCAAGATTCACAGCAGCTGTGAACAAATTACAACACTCAGCAGTGATAATCTGCTAGTCTATTACAAACAAAACTGCACAATGATGACGTGGAAATTTAGTATTTCTTACACTTTAACTCAATAACATCATTATCTCAACCAGTGCTCAAAAAAAGTTAGTTTTAAGTTATTTTTCTTGTCATTTGTTTTACTAAAATGACCCACAGTTTGTCAAAATAATAAAATCCTGTTTATATATTGTTAGTTGTGATGAATGCAGTTATGAATTAAATTTGCTGTACTCATAATTGTTTAACAGTTTGTTGTATTATAATTGGATAAAGCATACCATTTAACGATTGAAATAAAAATTAAATTTTAATGTCATCATTAAAAAAAATTGAAATGCAAATGAATTTTAATGTCGTCATTAAAAACAAATTGAAATAAAAATTCATTTTAATGTCATTATCTGGACCAGTGCTCGAAAACGTACATTTTAACCGGTACTTACTGATGAGCTGCTCGTTTAGGGTGGCATCCTCTCCATCAGAGTTGCTGGACAGACCCGCGCTGACGGCGTGGAAGTGTTTCTGGGCGGCGACGTGAGCCTCCTGATCGACACGGCTCTGGTCCTGGAGTTTGTCCAGTTCCTTGCTCAGCGTATCCAGGTTATTGCTGTGTGATGCCATCGAGTTCTTGTTCTGAAACGCCACGCATCATTTGTTATATTAAGAAATGTGTCACAGTTAGATCTTAAATATAACATATACAAATATTACTCAAATATTCAGCACATCAATGGAGGAGAATTCTCATTCACCCTCTTATTGCTGTTGCTAAAAATGCACTTATTTTCTTCTCTAAAGCCAATTTACCATAATGTAATTTTGCTCTAATATGTGCAACCACCACTACTAGATGTTATGATAGTCGTATGAAAAATATAAGCTCCATTGGTTGAATAGTGAGTGAGTGAATTATTGTTTTATGTCACAGTGCCATTGGCTGCATAGTTTCAGGGGTGTAGCCTCTTAGGCTAAAATGTTGATTTTCAAAATAGGGTAGGTAGGTATGGAAAACATTTTATTGCGGGAAAAAATAGGGTAGGCAATATATTGTTTTATTTTATTTTTTATTTTTCAACACACATTTGAAAATAATAAAATTCAATTGTCAAAATATTCATTGGTTAAAATACGTTCATCTTTGAAAAGTGTATGCTCACAAACTATAAGAATAGGTTAGTTCTATTTCTGTAGACTGGTAAACTGGGAACCATTAAAAAATAATTAAAAAATGAAAAACAAATTATATATGGTACTACACTGGTAGACCTAATTTCACAGGGCATTAATGCTATTGACACAACATGGCGACCATCTTGGATATTAGGAAGCAACACTGCAACTGGTTTCTATCGTTTCCCAGAGATGTTTCACCGTTAATATTGTTGGTGCTTTGAAGGTACACGTATCCAACTATTAATATATAAAAGTGGAACAAGTCCAAGACAAGGGCCATTTATAAAAAGGTTTTTTCTTTTTCAATTCTTGAAAAAAATTCAAAAGTCGCACGCATTTATTAGGGTTGGTCAGGTTACTGTAAACACAGGTATTATTCTAATACGCCTTAGATAAAACATCTTACATCTTGACAATTCTTGTTCAGCTCTTTCTTTTTCTTCAGTTCAGCCTTCAGCTGTTCTTTCTTGTTGTCCACAGAGCTTTGTACGAGGGCGTCACCTTTCTGTGTCTCGGCCAGGTTAGTTTCCAGTTCCTGCATGATGTTGCCAGATTCCTGGAAAGTTTTAAAGTGTATTAGAGTTAACTGTGTCACCAGTGACTGAGTCACCCCTCAAGAAGATGTGAAACAAAAGTATTTTAAGCAGTGGAGAAGATTTCAATGGTCGGTTTTTATGAATACAAACCTCGTCTCTCTTCTTTTCCAGTGCACCTATTTCTTTATCAAGATCCTTTATCTTCTTTTCTATCTGTAATGTAGAAAAGAGTTCAGTTATTACTGACATCAAGATTTAAAACAATTTAAATCATTCCCAGGAAGTGAGCAAGAGAATTTATGCTCAATATCATCACAGGAAATTGTTCACACATATACAATAAGTTCCACAAAGAGATTCATATATCATCGATGAGATGTTATTAGACATGAACTTATATTACTGTATTTTTATTATTTATTTAGCATTACACTAACTCATGGTTCATACCTCAGTGATCTTTTCCTTGGATGTTTTTATAAGCTGCTGCATTTCTTCCAATTCTCCAGACGATTTCTTCTTTTTCTCCTGAAAAAGAATAAATTTCATTATAATATTACTCAATGCTTATATGTACATGCACATATACTATGCAGCTGTCAGTTTCGATATGACAGGAGCAAACCTGCAACACTAGTAGCACTTCCTGGATACTGTTGCAACAGACCTGCCAGCATCAACCAAGTAAAATCAGTTAAGCAGGGTAAGAAAATGTCACACTTGCTTCTGCATGGATAACGTCAGATGCATATCATACCTGTCACAATAAAGTGATATGCCTGTCATACCTGCCTCTGCATGATAAAGTGATATGCCTGTCATACCTATCTCTGCATGGATAAAATATGCATATCATACCTGTCACAATAAGGTGATATGCCTGTCATACCTGCCTCTGCATGGATAAAGTGATATGCATGCCATACCTGTCATAGATAAAGCGATATGCCTGTCATACTTGCCTCTGCACAGATAAAGTGATTTGCTCTACACAGATAAAGTGATTTGCTCTGTACAAATAAAATGATATGCATGTCATATCTTTCACAGAAAAAGTACATGTCACACTTGCCTCTGCACAGATAAAGCGATATGCAATGTACAGCTTGTTGAGATGTTCCAATTCTCGGACGATCTTCTGAAACTCCAGGTAAGATGATCTTTCGTCCTTCAGCTTGGAGAGTGTGGGAGTGATGTCTTCCTTCAGCACCTGAACACAAAACTTGCTGCATTTACGCTGTGTTCAAAATTCATTCTTAACCACCAGCCTGAGTTATATTTATAAGCAGAGTAGTGCAGATTTTCAATAAACATTTTATAATGATATTGGCAATCTAATTGTCATGGTAGTTTAATTTTCCATTGGTGTATTTACGAAATGGAAAAAAAGGCTCATCAAGGGAGATAGCTTTTCACCCAACAAGATGGCACAGTAAAATTTTACTGAATACACTGCACAGAGACATTAGTTAACAATAGTTAATTTACATATTATGATGATTTGACTTTGCATCTTTCTTCCTAATACCTTTCTGAGCAATTAATTTACAGCTTTAAAAGAATAGCATACAGTGTCAATTTCCCTCAGCTTTGCATCTTTCTTTTCAATAGTTTTCTGAGCAGCTTCTTTCTTGGTTTCGTACAGCCGAGTCCCAGCCGCCTCTTCAATCATGGACAAGATCTGTCAATACCAACAGCCACGTTAATTTCAATAAATGCATTAAAGTCATCAAGGAACATTTTCTAGGCTTCATCAGATAATGTTCACGTGCTTAAACTAACAGTCAAATTCTAAACAGCTAGTGATGTGATGATGACATATAGAAAGTGTCGCTTTCAACATTCTTTCACTTATATCACGACATGTCAGTATAGGGCAGGAGGAAACCCGCAACATCCGTAGCACTGAATGTTGCAGTAAACCTGCGAGCACCTGCTGGTACTGAGAAGATCAAGGATGATAACTGTATTGCCACTCTACAGACAGCGCATGCTATCAATATTGCATCAGAAATGCAACTTTAGCGAACATTGATGCCGGGCCCCCGGGGTGGGATTTGAACCTGGAACATTGGCTCTGAAGTCCAACTGTTCTACCACTGCGCTACCACCTGCCCTGCATTGGCTAGTACAGACAGACCAAGGAATCATGATAACTTTCCCCCAAAATAAAACATGTACACAAGCCAACCTCTGGTGGCTTCATGTTGAGGACTTTGGTGATGCGTCCCTGCATGATAAGAAAGTGAGGGTTGTTGATATTGAGCTGCACAGATCTGAACAGATCCTGCACGCGGGCATTGTTGGCGTTGCTGCCGTTGATGAGGTACTTGTTACGTCCTCCAATAACCACCTGCAAAATTACATGGTAAACTCAGTAACACAATCTCCAATAACCACCTGCAAATTTGCATGGTAAACTCAGTAACATAATCTCCAATAACCACCTGCAAAATTACATGGTAAACTCAGTAACACAATCTCCAATAACCAGATAACCAGTTATTATTAAAGGATAGATATGATAATGATAGTGAAAAAGGAGATATTAATTCCATTAAACGGATGGGGATATTTGATTAATCACAATAATTCTCAAGTTGAATTTTAATAGTGAGCGAATTAATGTTTTACGTCACTACAGAAGTTATTATTAAACCAGTAAATTATTAAAAAGGTTTTGGTGCAAACTTTACTACACAGAATTGCTGAATACTTTACGTAACATGGTCTCAAGATTTCCACAATTTTCCAGCCACATTAGAAAATAGATATTATGATACATGTACATTCTTATATTGTAATAAGCACTACCCCTATCCATCACATAAATAATTCTATTGAACATCAATAGAAAGAAGATGTTCTGCACTTGAGCCTCACCTGCCGAGTGACAGTAATTTCGTCATACTGCTCGTAGCCTAGTGGACTCTGCTTCTTGTCATTATTATCAAACGTGATGCTGACAGTGGCCTTGATGACACCAGCTTGACCACTCTTGTACACTAGGTCCTGTAAGCTGCCCGCACGAACCTAACGACAAATCAGGAGATATGTACACAATTAGGTATACACTCATGTTCGTTTTATTGCAATCAGATCAATAATAATGACAATAGAGCTTGGGTAAAAGTGCCACTTTTATGTTGAAAATCCTTGCCCAGGACTATATGTAATTTACCATGTTGACAACAAAACCTGGAGTCTAGACCTTTAAAAGCTGAACCTTTCATCGACTACGGTTTAGTATTTATTTATGGATCGACAGTGTTTGTTTGTAAAAGTAATTGTGCACTTAGAAAACTAGCTTTACAATGGCTTTAGATATTTATTAAATGTGTTGTAAACCTGCAACAAATTTAATATTTGGTAATTTCACAATTATGCACTAGGTCACACAAGAGCGGCCAGTCAGCTCGTGTGTATTTTCAACGTATTTGGTGACAGCTTATATAAAAAAACAAAATAACAATCGGTAGCATTTTAAAAAAAATGCATTCCTTAAATTTACAGAGATAACAGCCGTGGAAAGTTGCATGACTACTAGTATGTGTGCCTGCATCTTCATGGGCGGAACTATGCATATGCTAATTAGTGCGACTGGGAATGTGAAATTACCGAATTTGACATTTTGCTTGAAAATCTCGAAATTAGATTCGTAAGCAGTGCATGTTCATGATGCTGAATATTGATGAATTACAGCAATCGGTTTATTTAAGATTTCTACCTATTGTGTTTCATTAATTTTATCATATTACGATGATGAAGTGATATTCAAACAATCTTCTTTCCTTTTGACGTTTAAAATGGTTTTTTCTGAAAACGAAACAATGTTGTTAAAACTTGTTTACTTTTCGATCGTAATATATCTCTATGACATGTCAACTATCTTTTACATTCATTTGAATTGAACTAGTCATGAGTTAGCAGGCTGCATTATATTTGATGTAATCAACTCTACTACTAGTATTACTAGTGTCTACTACGCAAGCTTACGTGTGTGAGATTGCTGATCCCCAAAAGAAAACAAATCGAATCAAGAATATTCGACTTTCCACTGCCGTTCAATCCTGTGATTGCGTTGAACAAAGGATCGAATCCATTTATTTCTGTCCTCTGTGCGTATGACTTGAAGCCATCCACGACCATGGACTTGATATACATTGTTGTTGTGTTTAAAATAAACGGTAATGTTTTTCGATCGCCACTGTCAAGTCATAAATGGCGCTCGAATCTGTTTAGGACTCACTGCGCATGCGATGTATCCCAGAATGCATTAGTGAAAAACAAATATGTCTGCGCCCATAAAGACACATTATGTAAGCAACACAGATCAACATTTACCATTTTCACCTATTCCATGGTTATTTTGATCCTTCTGCTGTTTGTGAATGGAAGTTTAATGTCGATGATTTAATATGGTGATAAACTGGATGACATTGTAAGCCAAGTATTGAAATATCTCTATTCATATTTTTCTACAAGCGGCAGGTGCTCCAAGGGAGATAACTCGTAATAGTACATGTCCACCAACCTTTTTATTTTAAACATTTTTAATAAAATTAAATATAGAGAATACTAAATGGATGTCCTTTATTCTAACTACACACTGACCGATTATCCACAACTTGTGACAACCTGACCTGATTTTTCTGCCACCATGCACATGCAGTCTGGGCGATGTGTTTATTTATCCAACATATGGTTCAAGATAACTCATGACATAAATATCATATCTTGCACAGTAGTGCATAACACCTGGAGTGGTTTTCATTGGCTGGTTACATGGCTTACATCACAATTTTCACACGCCTGTCATCATGATAAACGGTTTCATTGGTTGGGGCGGTGGGGGGATGTTTTCATCCGCCACTACCTATTTGACTTCCTCATGAGAATACGTTTGAGTTGTATGAATTTCCGTTCAAAAGTGGTTGGATAAAGAAATTAACACACTCGCTAGTGTGTCATATTGATTTTACGACACAAGTGATTCCAAAGTTTAACGAGTGATTCCAAAGTTTAACTTTGGAATCACTAGTGTCATAAATTCAATATGACACACTGGCTCATATATTAATCTCTTTTTACTTACTGGTTTTCTTCGTGGTACCATCGAGTGACCAGTTTTCGTGGTATTAAGGTTCGAAGTGATCTGTGCACAATCTATTGACGATTGTATCAAAATTCGATTGTTAAATGTAAAAAACACTCACTTCCTCGTTCTTTTATCATAAAAACACTGCTATTGCCACGCTTAAATTTAACGATTAATACACCGCCCCAAGCGAAGTCATCACTTTGGCAGCCATGATACCCCTTTCCGTGGTAAACAGAAACATGTCTGTGTACGGAGATCTTGGAACAAAATTCGAAGATTTTTAGAAACTGTTTGGCAAAATTCTGAAGCAAAAACAAACCACAAAATAGTGCAAATAATGGTAATTTCCCTTAAATAGAAATAATAGCATAAATATGAGATGCAATCTGTAAAATGACAAAAATGGCAAACATTAATTCTAAAATATTTTTAACATATTACAATTGTCATTTTAATGAGACATTTTATGATGATTAAGAAATTCTACAAAATATAATTGTAATGGTAGCCATGCTAGCATTGTAAATTTGATTATTCTTTGTTTGTTACTGTTTTCTTTTGTCCAGAAACATTTACATTAATTTGAAACAGTAAATAAAAATATTGAAAGTTTTACTTATGGAACATGAGGAATAAATTGTTGAATAAAGCTCTTGGACAAATAGAAAATGTATACTTTAAGTTTTGAGTAAACATATTTTTGCCATTATATCAATCAATATAGAAAATGCATTTTAAAAAAGGTATAAAAATGCATTTATTCAAGAAAATGCACTTTATTTTCCATCTGTATTCGTGAAAGTCCGGGAACCATTTCGTTAAAGTCCGGAAAACTAATATTATGGGTGAAATGTCGATTTTCCATTGTCGATTTGTCAACTCTGAAAGGGACGTGCGTGAAAAGTCAATGAGAGAATTACGTGGTGTTGAAAGTCAGTCTGAGAATTCCGAATGATTAAAGGGACGTAATGTAGTTTACTAACGTTGAAAGAATAAGTGTATGTGGGATTATGCATAAGTAGACTTTGTAACTATGAAAGATGACGCATTGAGCGGAGTAATGTTACATTTGATTAATGGAAAATTCACATGTTATATTTGAAACGTGATAATTGACATTTGGTAATTTGACATTTGTAATAAT
>JAUTBT010076643.1:0-13217 GCA_032361225.1 Lepetodrilus schrolli | reverse complement strand
ATATATATATATATATATATATATATATATATATATATATATATATATACTTAATAAGGAAGTTATTAAATGCTGTCTTTTCCCATGATACTGAGGTGGCCTTTTTTTGGTATCTCCTAGATATAAGACTATACTAACTAATATGAATAACATTATAGTAACATTTGATCCTATTTAAGATACGCATGGGTACAACTAGAATGACACCATACTGTTAAATATGAAGCCGTTGTTATTGAATAATGTATTGAGCGTGTTATATCATGTCTAGTTAAGAGATAATTCCTGACAAACTGTGGCATCAATTGCACAGACCACATCAACAACAGTGACACGGCCTCGTCTCTCGCAGGCTCCAACTAGCAGGCTAAGATACAGATTAGCATCAGTACATGGATATCTACGTTTATTGGCATGATTTGGGATATTAGTTGGCAACTGCATCAATCACAAACATACTAAAACAGATATTTTCAGAACTGTAAGGTATCGTCCTATGTCAGCTGTTTATGAACGGCATTGCCGTCTATTTGTACACATCAAACCAATATTGATTTTAACATATTTTTCAGTTATGAAAGAAGATTGATAAAGAAGCTGACAGCTGATATTAGTAATTACCGATTGTATACACTAACTACATACTAGTATATCTGTACATTGATATAATCAAGGTAACAATAGAGTATACATTAAATATGTGTTTTCATTTTATGCATCTAACTTGAAAGAGTTTTCGTAACGTATTCGTAACTAATAGATATACTAGATTACAATAGAATGCGCTAATAATGTGCATACTGCTATAGACAGATACATGAACATTATAATGCATAACATATAGACATGTCATTACCTAAATCTACCGTCACGTATGGGTGAAAGATTCCCGCTATGACGTAAAACAAGAAATCACTCACCTAAATCTAAACGAGTAATGGACAGCATAGAGAATAGATCTAGTTATTGTGCTGCCATACAGTGTGATATCAAGATTACAACTAAGATTAATTTAAATTTATATTGAACATGAAGATACATACTGATATGGAGTCTCAGTGCCACTTACAGAAAGGAGTTCTAGATTATCTGTTAGGTGTCGGTCATATTGGTGGACTACAACCCAGCCTGATGAAGTGTCTGGCCCAGCCTGAATCGGTCCGTAAATGAAATAAATATTATTTTCAGGATATGCTAGCTCCTCTTAAAATCGCCAAAGGTATCTGCTAGTTAAATATTTTCAAGACGTGCGTTCCAAAAATGACCTAAGGCTCTACAGTACTTGATGTATGCATCTAACACGTACCATTAAAGCGAAAACAATGTCTTAGTAGTTGTACGCAACCATTGCTCTACTCGATAGTACCCGTAAACTATAAGTTCGTCTAGGATTTCCGATATAAACGTTTGCAAAGGTCACCTCTCCGATGCGATCACGATAGCATGCAGCGATTTACTGTCACAGAGCAGTTCCCATCCTTGGTGCGTCAGTATCAGCCAGTTCTTGCAGATTGATTGCAACACTCAGCACTGTCAAGTTGTACGTTTCCTCCTTCAGTATAATGATAAGAAAAGAAATGTGTCACATTACATTACCAGTACTATGCTCAAAGGTATTAGTACTCGGCTGAATACTCTCAGTACTAACAGCATCAGTGTACATACCCGGCAGTTGATTTCAGCCATTTTCAGTACGTAATTCAATAGTATCAGTATTTCATTCAATAGTATCAGTACTTAATTCAATAGTATCAGTACTTAATTCAATAGTATCAGTACTTAATTCAATAGTATCAGTACTTAATTCTATAGTATCAGTACTTAATTCAATAGTATCAGTACTTGATTCAATAGTATCAGTACTTAATTCTATAGTATCAGTACTTAATTCAATAGTATCAGTACTTAATTCGATAGTATCAGTACTCGCGTTGACCAGTAGTAGCTGTACTCGGTACTCACATTTCGTGCCGAAACTCGTTACATTTCCTTCGAATGCTTACTAAAATCAAATACTTGGGATAGCAATCATGGCCATTTCAAATGATCAATCTGATCCAATTCGCGTAGAAACTTGAGGTAAAATCAAGTCGAAATGAGTGTGTTCTCGACTATAATTCTACGAATCCGTGCCTTCAATGCTATTTCAATAATGTCCGTACTCTAAAATACTATACTCTGATCAACCAGTAGGAGTGCTCAGATGCCCTATGCACGTCTTGAGGAGACGATAGGGTCCTCAGCTACCGAAGTGTTTCCACTCCTTGCGCTGATCAGAGGTAGCCCCGTAGACGTACTGTCTCCTGTCAATCAGGCCTGACTTCTCCCTGCTCACAGTAAGACATCTTTATGGCCAGTCATGTATGGACTTCCTACGACGGATATGTCAAATAGACAGCTTCTGTACACAGACGCATATGATTGACAGGCCTGGGTCAAACAGTGGCGGAGAGCCTCTTCATGAATAGTGCTATCGTCTTGATTGTAACGGGATTGGCTACATAAACAGGAGCCCCGAAAATAAGGTCTGTCAATTTGACCTGTCAGTGCGGGCTGAAAATCAACTAAAACTAATACCATGTTGTAATGGGGTGTCACGTAGTGTCATTTGCTCGTATAAAATGGCTTTGAATGCAAATACTAGTACCTAATATAACCCAATTAATCTTTATGATACTATGTTGTATGTGTGAATAATGTTAAGGATTACATTGTTATATTCTCTAACTTCAAATTTGTAGGCTAATAGCTATCCATTCAGATGTCAACATTATAATGAAGCATGTGGAATATCTATAAACTGATAAGTGTCCGCGATGCCAAATCCAATAATGGAATGGCATGAATTGAACTATATCTCTAAAGAAAATATCTTCCATTCATCCCAGTATCTTGCGATTATTTGCAAGACAGTTTGAGTGATAATATGATTCCGCTACAAGATGTGGGATGGATGCTTGTTTATCTCCATGTGTAGCAATTAAACTACTGTGATCATGGAACTATTTGCACTCTCGCATGTCACTCATCAATACAGAGCTGCACGTCACATGCCAATACAGCTACACATCACATGCCAATACAGCTACACATCACATAATACAGCTACACATCACATGCCAATACAGCTACACATCACATAATACAGCTACATATCACATGCCAATAGAGCTACACATCACATGTCAATACAGCTACACATCACATGTCAATACAGCTACACATCACATGCCAATACACAGCTGCATGTCACATGTCAATACAGCTACACATCACATGTCAATACAGCTACACATCACATGTCAATACAGCTACACATCACATGCCAATACAGAGCTGCATGTCAAATGCCAATACAGCTACACATCACATGCCAATACAGAGCTGCATGTCACATGTAATACAGCTACAGATAACACGCAGTGTGTTGATGAGCTGATTCCTCCGTGATATCACGTGGCCTCAATGACCTCTGGTGTGACAACACCAGCAGACTGCTATATATCTGTCGGGGAGCATGTGTCCGAGTGATCATACGATTATACCCTGTCATGGTCAGCGGGCTGACCGTTGGTGGACAATGTCCAGCGATGCTGCGCCGTGGTGCACATTCCAACTGCAGTCACGGACGGTGTCATCGCGTCCACTTATAGGACAGAATACAAATGTGATGTATAATGAATACAATCATGCCTGCAGATTGATGCAATGAAGGAATGATAGACAGGCACGCACATCACCTTGTTTGCTTGGGTAAGCGGAATCGAGTGCTGTATATTAATAACCCTAAGCTTTCTGTCCGGTTAAGTCAGTAGATTGGAGTAATACGTATATTACGGAAAATAGAAACCGACTGACGAGACTGCTTATAAAGAAAGCATTTACTTACTTGGATCGAGTCCCTATAGTTTCTGAATTGTTATTGTATCACAAGCTAGACTTACTTGTCGTGGGGAAATACGTTTGCTGTAGCTATTAAAATATTCTATAGTTTAAGAATTGTACATGGAATATATCCACTAAAAGCATATGAATCGCACCACAACCAATCTTTAGAATGTAATCGCAAGTTGTGCAGAAAATAATGTTTTATTCAATATGGACTATATTTCCATTATATTGGGATCTTGTAGAACTGGCTTAGACAATGGAATATTCATGGCATTGAGCTAAAGAAGGATATTAGTATTCAGAATATAATTGTTTGTACTATAAAGCTTCGTCAAGCCTAAATGTGTGAAGCTCGCTAAAATAAAGCTTGATACTTAACTTGTACATGGAACAGCAACAGGCTTGTATTTATAGAATACTGTTGGAAAATAAGTTGATATCGAATATCTTCAATTAGTCATTACTATTGTATTGGTTTCCACCGAATGAACAAATACGTTGTTATGCAAACAAATAACCCGCAAGATGTACCAATAAATTGCAGAAAGCTGATGTGACACACGTACTATTTCCTAACGTATGGTCCCAGGATTTTAACACCAAATGATCACCTATTTCGTTATACATACTTATCAACACATCGACCATACAGACAGAGATCTAAGTCTATGTAGGATCTCTCGATTTGTTGGTACACCTAGTTCCACGGTGTGTCTGTCAGATACTAATGTCAAGTAATGCGTGCATGCTGATGTAGAGAAAGTATCCTGAATTAGTTATACATGTTGGCACGGCAATGGTATGGACAAATGTGTTTAAACAAGCGATTCGTTGCTGTTCATTAACGATGTCCACGGTCATACATACAGCATGTACTCTGCTAATGGTGAATCACTTTTTGATGACTTGTCTGGAAAAATACACCGTCAAAAGGTCAAGATTGTGTGGTTATGAAAGCCTAAGGTCAAAATACAAATAAATGTAATGTTCGTTGATCTATTACCGCCACACACACCAGGGGCGGTGAGGATGAGTGTTCCTAGAAATACGAGACCTCGCGAGTGACGGAAATGACACGTAAGTGGAACTGTTATGTCTTCAGTAACATCAGCACTGATGTTTCAATTATAGTCAGCAGCAGGGATGGGCTGTGTGTGTGTGGGGGTGGGGGTGGGTGGTGGGTGGTGGTGATTTATTAGGGGTCTGACGACGACTCCCCTCCTCCCCCATGCCATAGTGTGTTGCAATGAAGAACGCAAATAAATAGAACAAATATGAATTATGCCATTATTCTAGGATACTAACGATACTAACTGTACACTTGTTACATAAATTAGATTGTACCTACAATGATCAACACTGCTCCTATCTCAGATACCTCATCTGTGTCCACGCTCCCAGTCGTCCACTTCGTTCCAGTAGTAACTGCCAACTTGTCCGATTTGACACTAAAACTACAATGGGCGATAGGGCATTCTCTGCTGCGGCCCCCCTTTCTCTGGAACAGTCTTCCTGTAGCTCTCAGATCCATGCCTACTAAATCCTCCTTCAAATTTGAACTTAAAACACATCTGTATCGTCAGGCCTTTTAAAGCTCCTAGTCTTTTCTACATGTATATATCTGTATTGTACGCGCCACTGAGCACCTTCGGATGGATATTAGGCGATATATAAGTACATCATTATTTATTTATGTATTTATCTAATTATAAATCAATAATCTACAGTACCTCTAATATTCAAAGGCATCATCTCACTAATGTAATTTCTCTCTTAAGATGACAGAAAACAGCATGCATGCATGAATACCAAGTCTTCAAGACTTCCAGGATCAGTCTTCCAAACCACACTTACAAGACGTTGAATATTTAAAGTTTATATCACTATAGACAACTTTAATGCAAAACTACTATTTCCTTTCTGCAGGAGTCAAGAACAGAATTTCATTATGCCTACATTAAAATAAACGTCCAAGAGCATCCGTGGATACAAAGATAATCACATCTCTTTATGCCTGTATTTAGACATTTCTGAAAGCCGTTTCGAAATCCTAGTGGGTAGCTTAGGTGTTTTTCTGTAGATGCCAGTAGATGTCAGTGAAAAAATGTCAATATCCTTGTCAATACAAGGGAAATGCATTTTATAATACCTACATTTCGAATTTTCGGGGAGCATACCACCTAGACCACAATAGATAACATTGTGGGTTTTATTTCTAGATAACGGGAAGTCGCACTTTGTTAATTATGCCTACATTAAACATTGTGGTTGTTTATTTTTGATATCATGAAATTATACTTTGTAATGACTACATTTTAAACTCTTCGAGAGCATTCTACTCAAAACCCACTGGATAACGTGTGTGAACACATGTTAAAGCTTGTTCTGTATACACCAGGAAATCTTATTTCATTATGCTTATATTTCAAACTTGCTGGTGCTAAAATTTGGTGGCTAAAATCTGTCATTATCTAAATACCGATGCCAGGAAATCGCATTTAATAAAACCCACATTTCTTAATTTTGGGAGCATAACCCCCAGACCACACTAGATAACATTACATGTTTTTCTATAGATACCAGATACTTTGTCATTTTCGGAAGCATGCCACCCCAATACTAAAAATGATATGTTTTATTCTGTAGATACCAGGAAATCGTATTTCATTAAGCATATGTTTAAATGTTTCTTACAGTGTGCCTCCAGTAGATAACTAGTAATACCATAGGCCATCAACATGCGCTATTCATACCTATTTGAAATATACATCTGAATACATTAATATTAACATGTAACATGAAAGATTTTTCTTTCACAAATATACAGATTGAGATCCCCCCCCCTCCCCCTTCCACTCATCCTATACAAATGGATCTGGATCTGCCAATTATAGTATATTAATATCATAGTACTCGCTTGATCTATCTCCTCAAGTAGTATACTATGGCTTAATGTGTATCTTTCTATTATGTTTGTGTGTGTTATTTGGATAAAGAAACTTTTTATTTGTATTTTACGTACATTATCTTCAGTCTCAAGCACACATACTAGATAACATTGCAGTGTTGGGTTTGAATCCAATCCAGTGTCCATACATTCACCGTGTGCTACTCTGTATCATAACATAGTATTGCCAGTCCACGTTATCAACGCTTTATTAGTGAATCTCTGTCATTTGAGATTTTTCATTGTTTTTCATTGTCTATTGTTACAACATGTGAATATAATACATATATTACTCACCTGTTAAGATATTAAATAACAATATTTACATAGCGTGTTGTCTTAAAGATCGGAAAATGTCCAAAATACAAAACCACATTTTTGTTTATAAACATAATAATTACAATATATTAGCACGATATTAGAATTGTTTTACAGACAGACAGAAAAGTGTATTTACGTCTCACTCATAGGTAGTAGAGCAATATACATAAATAACATAACTCATACTAGCATAACTATAACAAGTTCTTGAACTTACTAAACCAGAAATACAACATCAATCGTGTTACCAACGATCTCATGTTTCAGTTTATAATGTTTCACGTTTAGCTTTGAGGGCAATGGACTGTAGTGCTTTGCGGTTGCTTAACTTTAAAGATGCAATTAGATGAAATTGGTTGATAAATGCGACATACATCTTAGGAAAACTTAGATATCCAGTGCCCTGCCTAGAAACAAAACAAAAGTGACCGTCATCAATTAACGGACCGCTATACAGTACAACTTCATTGCACTATTCAATCCAATCAAGTCTTTCAAATTGCAGTATAGTGTTAAGTGGATCTACCACTGAACATACGTATCCAAGATGTGCGCTCTCTATGACTTAACGGAAGCTGTATTAATGGTGCCCCATTCTCTTGGCGGAAGTCTATAACTCTTTTTCAGTAGAAATGTCGATAACCATGAATTGGTAAACTTCATGCTTGCAATGGATAGGGCGTCACCATCATTGATGTCAAGGATGCCCGGCTTTGCGTCACATGCCTTCAAGACGCTAGCATTCAACGTAGTTTCCTGCGATAGTTTTTTCTTTCATCTCAGCAAATGGGCCTCCCGCTACTCACAACTGGGGTATAACATGGCGTGTACACATTAGTATTTCCTGAATACGATGTACACTATTGCTGATAAGTAATGTATATGCCCGTATTGTCAATATATCGTAAATTGAAAAAGGATCCATATCCGTGTAAGTAATATGAACTACGCGAAGCCAGTAAAACACCACTGTCGTATACGTGATTGTGTACGGTGGTGTCCACAGGCTTTATTGATCACGTAATTGCACTGCTCGCGCTGCAATGCTCAGTTAATGTACAAGATTCCTCATGTTAATTCCGAAATGAGCAATGACGCCTTACATATGCAGAGAGGCATGAGTCCAATCGCTACATTTCCGAATGTTCACTCTATCGCCGACTGCCTGGTATTGGACCAAACACGTGACCATCAGAGCCAGTGGCGTGTCACGGATGAGTTCTAATAGGATTGCCTAGTGATTTCAATTCAGCTACAGATACTATTACTGCAATACCACATAACCATTCAGTGGCAATATGGTTTAAGTTACAGGCCATAGTGTCTCTTATAGGCAATTTATAGAGCATTTAAGATAAACAATTTCCCCAGCAACGTTTAAATACCAATAGATACATAATACATATATTGCCGTGGCAATAATTCGCGTTGCTATTTTGGCTTCTAATATAACATGTTAATTTCGTATCACAGAAAACATTAATACAAACATAGTGTGCATGCCATGGGATATTTAAACTAACAACTGGGATGTCTAAATGTTGTGTTTTGTGATTGAGATGTGGTTGTGATAAGGCCTATTGACAGCTGTAACTGATGCATCAAGCCACATTAAGTGTTAATATGTAGTCTTTCAATCAGCAGCACCAAACATGCTTATTAATACGATCTTTCTCCATTGGAATCCGGTCCCCATATTTAATGTGCCAAGGTCCATTAGGGGTTGTGCCATTAAGCAGACCATGCATACACCTTGCATTAAGACGTCTAATATAGCTAAGTGCCTAGAGCCAATGTTCACCAATCCAACAGTCATCAATTAATGGTTTTATAAGTCTGCACAAGTTATTGTGCATTCCTTTCACACGAATGAATTCACGTGCATCATGAAAGCCGAGTCCATCTCGGGACAACGCTATTGGTCATTTATAGCGACGTCAATTATTCCAAGAACACATCATAAACAGGAAAACAGGAACACATTATTACTCCACTCATTTCAGTCACTCCATACTACAGTTGTAGATATTTACCAAGCCGTCATGGCATCTACACATTGATAGTCTGATAGTCATCTATGTTATGACGCCACAACGACGTTGTCTGGCACGTAATCTATGGACTTTGTTTAATATAATACTTGGAAAAGTTTAAAGTTTTAGAACAACCATGCATGTTTGGTCAATTGTTGGTCTACTACAGAAGATTAACAAAAGAAGATGAAGATAAACATTGCATATAATCTGACTGAAGTTGGTTTTATTCACACTCACATTAATTCAGCGAAGGTATAAGGTTATTACTTGTGGCCAATATGTGGTAAGTGCATGCATCTAATTCCCCAAAGATATGCCATCGGACTAAATGTATCTAAATACGAATAGCCGCATCTTCAGATAGAGAGTAACGGCAATCGTGCTACCTCATCCTAGCGAACAGCTAGCTTGACCATCTACTAGTATTCGTTTAATATTATTTTCCGTTGAACCTGGATAAATCTATCATTTTTGACCGAAGAGTAATTTCGTGAACGCGCTCGTATCGTTATTAATCTGTCTTCCTATCAGAGTTTCCTTACGGTGACTGTGAATAGTGGGAGATCATTTTTTTTTTTCGCTTCGGTAAACTTTGAAGTACTTTCTAATACGGAGCGCGTGGCCATTAACGTAAACTATGAAGTACTTTCTAATATGGCGAGCGTGGCCATTAACGTTAAGAATGTTTATATGTCAGACAGCCGACAGCATGAGCGAGCCGCTGATGTGACGTACTAGTATATGGTGGCATCACATTGAGCCTCAGTGGGTAGTTCCGACAAGCATATAACCTGCAAGACAGACGACGTCGACCTTTGCTAGTGTATGTTACGTTCTATGTAAGAGTATTCCACAGTAGAATCGTGGAGTATGTGTTTCTGTTAGAGATGCTGGCATTTAGAAAACCGCGATATTTCTCACCTCAGGGAAACTCATTTAATTGTATTTCTAATAAGCTAGAATCGTGTTTAAGTAACAACAGCATCTCTAAACATATCATCTTCTCTTACCAGTGTATTCATTCAAAACTAGAATTAATTAACCGCCAAAGTCACTGTCAAGCAGCATCCTGGATAACATTTTAGAATAGCATTGGGCATGCATTTTATTGATCCCAATTTCTTAACAATTTCGAAACGGCGAAAACAAATTGCCCCTGAACTATTCCATAACCTTTTTCAAAAGAAAAAAACTAAAAATGGACAGTATACCTTGTATCAAAAGAAATATTGCCTTTGTGATTTATCCTTCATGTCTTCCGTGTGTAAATCCTGTTTGATATACACTTATTATATATAGCTGAGGTTGATAACGAGACAGTTACATTTCCTCACTGAGATGCAAATGCTGGCTTTGGTGTTTCCTATGGATTGCGTGGAGTGTTTCAATAGTGAATAGATCATGGGGTTACGTATCGACCGGACGCTGAAATTGTAGGTTCTATGTTCGAAGTTTGCCTTGAATCTATTCTGTGCAGACGTTTGAGAGTAGTGGATATCGGGTACAATAAATGGATTTATACCGGGTAAATATCACCCTGTGGGCATAGTTGTCTAGTCTAGACCTCGATTCTGATCCAAAATGTTTTCTCCAATTTCAATCATTTCTACAATGTGTATCTGTGTGTTTAAATACTATAAATATCAATGTGTAAGTAAACCAAGTACCTACATATACACACGTAAGTCGGATCCATAATATAACCATTATACCTAGGAACCATCTGCATTTCTAGCCGTTTTATTTAACATGATCTACGTTGTAAATGCATATATTGTCGTAGTCATCAAGATTGCTGTCTGACAAATATGACTATTTGATATATAGCTTGACATTAAACGTTCAAGGAAGATAGAATCAATAAAATATACAATGGACGCAATTTGTCAGTAATGGGGATTTATTGCTCAATGACATTTAACCTCGATAAAACAACATCAATATAAATTATATACGTTTTGTTAAATACAAAGTATATAATCACTATACGAATGCATTTGAGGTGTTCAGATTTGAGCAACATTGGTCATGTTTGCTAAATATTACAGACACACATGATGAGTGTGTTTGTTCCATCATGAACACCGCCGTCAGAGAGCCCTTTCAATAGTATCACGATGTTTTAGACATCTTCACTGACTAAGAACCACGATGGAAGATTAATGCTAGGTTTGTTCTGGGTGCAATGAGAACACAGCATAAGGAACGTGTTGTTCACTGGCTAGTGCAATGTTCAGGAAGCGTAGGATGTGCGCAATCAGCATCCGCTAGTTGAAGTCTTCATTAAAATGCAATTCCAGTAGGACACGACTTACTAGTATGCTTGTATATATGTATACAGTAATAATAGGTCGGGTAATGGTGGGTCTACCTGAGTATATGTCATATATGATTATCCAAGTATGTGTCATGACTTGATAACAAACATCAACTACGCAGGTACTATTCCTTGTACCTTTCCTGCTATTCCTTGTACAATTCCTGATACTCTTTTACCATTGCTGCTATTCCTCGTACATCTT
Organism: Lepetodrilus schrolli; assembly: GCA_032361225.1. NCBI lineage: Eukaryota > Metazoa > Mollusca > Gastropoda > Lepetellida > Lepetodrilidae > Lepetodrilus > Lepetodrilus schrolli. Next base: position 1,500 of record JAUTBT010076643.1, on the reverse strand, counting down.
CATGACAGCGAGTCTTGACAATCTTCGCTTCAAAGCATTCATCCTCAATGACAGCTCAATAATGAAAACTTATCACTAACTATATATTCAGTATACTACTAATTCAAGTAGTTACGATGGAAGTCCTTTATTAGATGGGAGTGATCCTGTCTGACAGAACTCTTCTCTAGTGTCGTCAGTCATAACAACTCACCGCTGAAAAACATTCACTGACTTGACAGGGCGTGGGTAACTCAGAAGGTGGTCTGACTTGACATCAATTAGTTATAGTACATGTAAGGATGCATGGCCTGTTTCCAAATGGTAACAGGATTTTTCTCCATACAGTATACATATATATAAAGAACCATACACGGAGTGCAACAAGCTACAAAAGCGCTAAGCTCTTACTGTTTCTTACTGTGTCAGCATATTCGTTCATTCCTAATCGGATTATTTATCGTGCTTACCGAAATAAATGTGTACGCAATGGTCCCTCTGATATATTATTATGCGGACTGTTTTACATTGGCTTTGAAATATAATTACTTTTGGGAAAAAATATTGAGAATTTTCATATTTGCAATTTAACACTAAGACAGTCTCATCTCCATTAATAACAACAAATTGGCAAACACCAATATCCGAAGAAGTAATATACTCTTACATGCAAATACATCTAACTCCATAATGGATCATGACACACAGACACAGAATCCGGAGAGTACTTTCTTCCTTTAATGTATCTGGAAGGCCAGCTTGGGTTATATACTCCACAAGGAGCTGATAATGTGAAATGAGTGCACACATATCCATTAACCGGGGTGATAATGTAAAGCAATGAGCAATGTTTTGAGCATCAACTTGGCGAAATATTAATGTGTACATTTTTATATTATTATTTCTGCTAAAATATCGTTGGTGTAAATGCAACTGTATTCATAGTGTGTATTTGCTACGACACCAGCGGGTTTATTTCAAGCATTACACGCACATAGTAGGTATTGGCATGTGTAGTAACGTGTATTGTAGACGCGTATTCATGACGTGTATTGACAAAGTGTATTGCGGACACATTATGACAAATGGCGACGTGTATTGACGACTTATATCGTGGAAGTGTATGCTTGTATTGTAGGCATGTGTTTTGCATGCATGTATGGTAGGCATGTTTTGATGACATGGTGTGTCTTCAGTCTTCACTGGCATATCACCACCTCTAGGTGTGTCTTCAGTCTTCACTGGTATATCACCACCTCAAGGTGTGTCTAGTCTTCACTGGCATATCACCACCTCAAGGTGCGTCTAGTCTTCACTGGCATATCACCACCTCTAGGTGTGTCTTCAGTCTTCACTGGCATATCACCACATCAAGGTGTGTCTAGTCTTCACTGGCATATCACCACATCAAGGTGTGTCTAGTCTTCACTGGCATATCACCACATCAAGGTGCGTCTAGTCTTCACTGGCATATCACCACCTCTAGGTGTGTCTTCAGTCTTCACTGGCATATCACCACAT
>JAUTBT010076632.1:0-13218 GCA_032361225.1 Lepetodrilus schrolli | reverse complement strand
ACATATATATATATATATTCATGCAGGTCTTGCAAAACTTAATGATAACTATCAGGCACACAGAGTATCCCACAGAAAATACTGCCACCGCGTTCCCCTGGTTGTATGATAGTTCCATAGTCTCATTCAACAGGTAGGCGGACATTCTCGATAGATATAAGATGGTAATTGATATTACTAGCAATGTAAAGAGACTTTCCATCTGCATCGCAATAAAGCACGAAGCGAAAATAACATGGTAATGTTTGGTCAAACAATATAGCGGTAAAATATACCAATTACAAAGTAATTACAGTCCAAAATTACGAGCATATATCTTGGAACCATCATCTGTTTTTATTCACAAGTCCCATTACTCTCCTGGCACTGGTCCAAAGCTGGCCGTACGCACGTGAAAGTGTGTGCATGAAAGTGATCACGCGTGATCTCAACGACTGCTTGTCGCAACGGTAACGATGGCAACCAGGTTTGGGATACCGATACTCCCCTTTGAAAGTGTATAGAATAACATCGTTAATAACTCGGTAACTGCAGTCTTCTGGAGCTATAATTGCTATATACGATATTGTTTAGAAGATAAGTTGTGTTTGTTGCTTTTTCGTGTTTAGTGAATCAGATGTCCGTGGTACTAGAAGTGTATTGCATCCACAGGGCTGCCGTCACTTGGTAACCGTTATAGAGAACGAGTATACCGCCCACGGTGGTACCTGGCTGCTATATTATATGCACGTATATTTGCACGACTATGTACGTGGGCGTGTCTATTTCGGGCATTACTGAGTATGTCATCCGAAATTTCTAAATTATTGGACATAATTACCCTCGGTATGCTTTTCTTGCAAAATACCCAACATATTTCATTTTGCATTTCTATTGAAATTATCCATATACCAGATATTGCATGAAGGCAAACTACTATATATACTGCTCATGTTATATAACTATGAATATTATGGTCCCGTGTTTTCCGAGAGCTATATCACCTCAGTCTGTATATAATTGTGTAATACTGGTTACCAGCAGGCGGCACTGTGATGTATCCGGACGTAATGGACCTGTCTACTTACCGATATACCTGGAGCCTGTGCTCGCAACTGATTTCTTAGAATGCAATAACATATCTGTACCATGTACCACTGTGAGTGATTAATGCAAAAACGTTGAATTGAATTGAATTGGAAACAGGGATATTTGGTCATGAATTGTAATAAGTTTTATGCAAACGATCAGAATCAGTCACATATTTCTGCAAGGCATCTTCATTAAACATTATTCACTCTAAGGTTGTAAACTTACAACATCATGGGCGGTCTACATACGCCAGTCAACATACAAACTTAAATGTTATGTTAACTTCACTTCATGCCCATGTCTTGCCAGGACAATTGAGTATTTGCAGTTACGAACATGGTTGGATGATAATTGAGCATTTGCCGTTGATTTGACAATTTGTCATACCAACATTTTATTATTATCCAGCTTGTCATACCACATCTCGACTATTTTTTGAGTATGATATATGACTAGAGGACAGCAGTTTATCATAGGGTTGGTTATTTAAATTGAGAATTAGAACTGCTTTCAATATTCCTTCACTCATATACCGGCTTGTATGATTTGTATGCTAACGAGCTGCTAGTACTAAACGGGATGTCCAGGTTGGTGAAATAACCGTCAGTGAATGATCCTGTGCTTCCTGGACACGGAGATTTGTATACGGACATTAAATAGCGAGATTTATCGCAGCGTGACTAACATCTAAACAAAGCTCAAAGTGACATCTGCGCATACTATCTGTTCTCCGTTAGCATTTTGCACATGACACACATATTAACTCTCTGCACAGCTATGTAGATAACATCTACATCATAACATCATAACTAGTAATTTTCGGTTGATAATACTTTGTCACTGTTAATTATATGTAGAATGTAATATTGAAAATTAATATATATATATTCTACTTCATGACAGAAATATTGGTGAAAGAAATTGAAAATTATTATGAAATAAACAGAAAAAGTATTGTTTTCGAAATTCGATCTAACATAAGATAATATAGAAACTGATAGTATCTGCATTGCGCAATTTTTATTGTATCAGAAAACCATTCTTCTAGACGTAAAGACCATTTGACCATGTACACACTGGGCTGCTATTGAGCAGCAGCTCAATGTCAAGTGTTATATTTTCGCACGCAGTGATGAAGATTATTGTATTATCTTTGACAATTGACGTAGCGTGAACAAAAGCTTAACCACCCTTGCTTATTCATTAAGCGGTTTAAGTTTAGATTCGAGTTTACATGGCAAGGTAACCAGTCAGACAGAAGGTGAAGGTGAGTATAGTAGAACGGTACCGACGAGAAAACAGCAGGGTTCCACCAAGGTATCAGTTTTCCCCGGTACACACTAATGAAGATAAACCGCAGAGCGACGTCCCGTCTGTTTATGGTCTCTGCAAAAACAAGCGAGCCATCATAACGACCAAGCCGCGTGCCTCGTACTTCTTGCGAGTATCTCCTTTCACATATGTCTCTCATTTGCGGGCAGTTGATATGCACTCAATCAGCCAAGCGAGGCAGGTATGTGACATCACTAGGGGCTGTAAGCCCACATTCACAACACCACATGCTGGAAAAGCAAGCTCAGCAAAACCGGGGATGTACAAGTCAAGGGTATTAAAATGGGAGTTGTACCGACCAACCATTTGTTCTCAGTCGTGCTAACCACTTATTTGTAGATGGACGGAGAAGCCTGTACATGTATATTTCATGGTAACTTGGTAATAGTCTTAAAACGTAGTTATGTGCTAGGAGCGCTAATTAGATTACCGGTAAGCTGAATATGCAATTAATACTCTCAATATAAACGTGTGTATTACAAACAAATAACGATGGAGTCAGAAACATATGCACTCCGTTTAGTTGAATGTCCATGTGCTCTTTCATAGTGGTAATGCTTGGAAATATATTTCTTGGCATCCTCTGCATGGGATGATGACTCATATTCTCAAAAAGGATTTTATAATTCCTAGCTAGTTTGCGCGTTCTAAAAGAAATGCGAACAATAAAAGTAAAGGCTGGATGCTTACTTCTACGGTAGGCCGCTGATCGTACTATATTTGTAGACATTTAATAAACGACAAGAACATTACTTCTTAACAGACGGGGAAAACGAGGTCTAATTTTTGAAAATATACCAAGGGAATGATATATTAGTATAGCATCGGGATGTCTCCAACTTATGATATACATAGAGATTATAAGATCATTTTGAAAAATGTTCATGCTACATCCATCGTACATGGTGCCATCTTCAAAGATGCATATCCTTCATGCTGTAAGAAATCAAAGAAAAGCCGGAAATGAAACCTATTTTATACTATATTCTATATACATCTATCCGCCAGTCATACCATAATCGATGTTTATAATTAATACGTTTATAGACGTGAAAGAGGACGCTCCATCTCGAAGGCTTTCCAGACATCACCAAAGAGGGACGACATACATAGCACATTTTATAGCGAGTGTAAAAACTCGCTTTTGAGATGCGTTTGGTATCTAACTAATTACTAGCAAGGATATTTATCATCCACGTGTGTATGCCAGGCCCAACCCACACCCCACAGGCTGAAAATTTAATACATTTGACACATTGCCTGATTTTAGACATTGACTGTAACATATACATATAGAACCTTCACTGCACCTTCCCAAGTTGCATCCATAGCCGTGGACATGCTATTATAACTATTTTGTTTTTGTGTTAATATTTTGTGTAAACTAACATATTATTTATGGATATGGGTAAATCTCTACCTGGTTTGTGCATTCCGCCTCGTAAAAATGTAATATATTCACCCACACGTCTAACTGCGAATAGATCTTGATGCGCTATCTGTATGTTCTTTACAGCCGATCATTCCAAGAATGATACATTAGTTCGTGAGGAATACTGGGGAAACGTAAACAACCTAGTTGTATACTATCGCAGTCTCTTCATCCGTGGCGTGGCATGTCGTTCGTGGAACCAAATGCGGAATGCTTCCCGCAATCTTACATGTACAGCACAAAATGTGTCGTGCTGACATGTGCAAGTCATGAAACCTCAAACATTATTAGGTTGTTCACAGTAATGAGCATGATATGTAATCGACATGATACATTTTCACTCTACTATATACCGGTAGTACCTATTGGACACTTCGTGGTCATAGCCATAGACGAGCATTTTATTGTCACAAAATGGTAACGCAGCACAGTGGACAACACAGTAATCTGACGGAGCCAATCAGCGTTGACATCTGCTGCCACACCTCAAACGGCTAAGACCGCGAAGTCTCACACGGATACTATATAACCAAGTGGAACAATATTCCGTGTCACACACACGATGAGTTATTAGAAAGTAGTCTTTTGACTGAGAATATTCGATTAGTAAATCCGCCCAATGTTGTCATAAAATAATATTTATTATGCTGTGGGTATACAACGTTGACACTCAACGACACACACTTATATGTACTGACAGATCGCTCTGTTTGCAGACATGTAACGTCATTTGTGGTGTTTGGAAATATTTCATGCACAATTCAGTCCTTCCGGATAATGTCAAACTCAAGAACAGAAATAATATAATTGATACTTTCTTTTATTGGCATACAAATGATTACAGGGTATGTACATAATCACTTCCAGTGGGTCATATCAAATTTCGTAGTGGTTATGTTACTAAATGAAAAGCAAGTATTGCAGACTTGACATATTGTAAAACATCACACATAAAATATACAACATATATGCCTCCAAAATTAAATGTGGAATAAAACCATTGCACAGTCTGTAAAGGTATAGGTAAAACACAGTCTGTAAAGATATAGGTAAAATACAATCATTTGTAAGGTACTACTCGGAATTACGTTGGAGGAATGGATTCCAGTGTTTGGTTTGATATGCTTTCAAATATATGCATGGAATGGTATCAGAATTGGCATACTGGTGGGCATGTGATTCCATATCCTATTTGTCAATAGATATGGCGAAAGACTTGATCGTGCCAATGGAACAGGATCCGGGATTACATTGATATTTGAAACATCTTATCCAAAAGGTTCATTTCAATTATGATACATCATGTACAGTCTCATAATGTCACTAGCGTATGGATCTCATACCCAAACTATATAAATGTTCAACATCGCATACTCATATAGTCTCCATGAAGTTGTATGCATGTCTGCTATTTGAAGCAAGCAGTATAGCTTCAGAAGAAGTTATCCTACGTCTATAGTTCGCTATTACTTCTGCACCATAGTAACATTGGTTTCCACATGTCGCGCCACAGACACTGATCTGCGATTCCTGGAGCGCATATTGGTCAACGCCATCTCGGCGGAATCAGCGCGTTCCTGAGCATCCTCGAACTCCTTCTGAGCACGACGGTATTTGTTAAGATACGTTGCCGACATCTCGTCCTGAAAAATAAATACACAGCATTTAATAACATGTTTGTAGATAGAACCAAAGTTAGCATTGAATACTACAAGTGAAAGGTACATAATTAATAAACGGTGTAGTATTTAATAATAGCAAATTGGAACTTCTATTGTATTCAGTTGGGCATAATCATCACTGACGAAAATATAATATTATTGTCTGCCTTCAAGGTAACTTTCAAAATTAAGCAGCGGTGTAATATACAATGAAACTTACAGCTTCATCTATCTGAGTCTTGAGAGTCTTGATCTTGGAGTTGAGCTTCTCGTTGATGGCATGGAGTCGTTCTTGGTTCTTCCTTTCCTCATCCTCCTGGAAAGTGATCTCCTTCAGACGTCTCTCGGACAAACGTGCGGTCTTGGTTGTTTCCTGGTGTCGTCTCTGTTCCTCTTCCAGCTCGGTTTCCAGGGCGCGCACCTGCATAGAAGTATGAGAAGGTGAAACATCATATTAATATGTCTCGTATGAATGTCCTTCAGTAAGATATATGGGATGACATTGATAAGGCATTGAATGAAGTAATACTAGACATACTCTGCATACTAGTATAATTGAATAATATATCAATTAATCATCTACAATACTCTGGAAACATATTTCTCACAGTTAATAATGGTCACATGCTCCAGTGGATGTAAGTTAATAACGCACAATATGAAGTCGCATGCAATACAAGTGAACAACGTATACAGTATCTGTACACAGCTTACCTTCGACTCTAGTTTCTGCATAATAGCTTTTCCTCCCTTCAGCTGAGCTGCCTGAACCTCGTCCAGGCGCAGTTGGAGTTCAGTGACCTGAGTGTCCAGAGCTCTTTTCATCTTGTCGCACTGTCTGCTGTGGTCCTGCTCGGCTCTCAGCTCGTCAGCAAGATGGGCGGCGTCGGTGATGGCACGCTTGTAGTTGTCCTCGGCATTCTTTGCCTCCGCTCGAGCATCTTCCAAGTCCGACTGGAGCGTCGTGATCTCGATCTCCATCTTTCTCTTCTGGGAACTGAACATGGTCGTCTGAGCGTTCACCTCATTCAGACGGAACTCCGCATCTGTGAGGTCAGCTTCTGCACCTTTGCGTGCACGTTCAGCAGAGTCCAGCGCGTTTCTCATCTGTTCGTTCTCCGCCTTCAGCAGTATGCAACGACGGTCCAGGCTTTGACTAGCCTCACGGGCCTCATCGCGATATCTCTGTTCTTCATCAACAAGAGCCTCCAATTCCTATAATATTAAATATTCAATACAAATAGCATAACTATACTAACACTAGTCCATTGAAACACAAAACGAAATAAATTCAATAAATGATAATTAATAGTTGTCCTAAGATTTGAAGGAGTACACACCTTAACCTGCGCTGAATATTTCTTAACCGAAGATTCAGCCTCTACTGAAGTCCTCATGGCAGTGTCCACAGCTATCTCGAGTTCATTGATGTCCTGTTCCAGTTTTTTCTTGATTCTGATTGTATCCGCCTTGCTCTTAATCTCAGCATCCAAAGTAACTTGCAGTGACTCTAGACTACGCTGGTGGTTCCGACTGAAGAGAAAATATAATATTGTAAAATATAGTCCTATCCTCTGGGAAAATAGTCGGGCATTAGAGAGTGAGAGAAAGAGAGAGAGAGTGTGTGTGTGTGTGTGTGTATATGTGCGCGCGCGTGTGTGAGTCAGTGTAAAGGGTGGGGTTCTATCTTTGTGCATATGAAACTCTATCTTGGAGAAGATACAGAGTAATTGTAAATTAGAAATGATGTTTTATTTTAAAATCTTTTACTAGAGGACGAGATTTGAATGTATGCCTTCGTCGGAATTGGTTGAATTAAACATGAACTATCTCGTCCAATCTCCGCCCTGCTCAGGAAGCACTAGGAGAAGCATTCCACGTCAAAGACAACAAAAACAATTACCGGTTGGTGTCCACCTCCTCCTCCTTCTCAGCAATGCGCCTCTCCACCTCCGCCATGGACTGGGTCATCTCCTTCTGCACTCTGGCTATCTTGGCCTCCTCCAGCTCCAGGGCGGTCTCGGCCTCTATCAAGGCGGCCTCCAACTCCTCCTTCTCCAGCTGCATCTTTCTCTTCACCTTCTCCATCTCACTCACATTGTGACCATCGTCAGTTAGCTGGCAGTGCAGGTCGTTGATCTCATCTGTGAGTGGAAGTATGCATGTAGGCTATGAAGAACGAATTATCAAAGCGGCCCCCAACTAATTCAGTATGATCATTGCATATACACCACAATCAGTTTAATCGAAACACACTTTTTCTCTTTTGTTTCTGTTTAGCAAATGTGCAGTGAGTTTGCCACGACAAAACAAACATATCTAGCTCAAAGCTGTTGGTTGACAAATACAAATAGCATGTACATGCATATTCATTGTACAGTTGTCCAATAAGTAGACACCCTTCTAGCGTTCTAGCGCAATACTTTCGACTGACTATGCCTCACCAGCGAGGTTCTTGTTCTCTTTCCTGAGAGTCTCCATCTGAGACTGGGATTCGTCCATGTCACTCCGGAGTCGGAACAGCTCGGCTGAGTATCCCCGACACTCCTTCTGGGAAATCTCCAGCTCCGCCTGGACGTCCTTCACCTTGCTCTGCCACTCCTGGACAGTCCTGTCAAAGCTGCGCTGCTTCTTCTCCATGTTGACGGTGAAGGCATTCATCTGATGGTATATATGATTATTTGGATATGATTATTACTATTATTACTACTACTAATATTCATCATTATTTTTTCAAAGTATTATTTTAATGTTTTATTATTATTACTGTATACTACTACTACTACTACTACTACTACTACTACTACTACTACTACTACTACTACTACTACTACTACTACTACTACTAATAATAATAATAGTAATAATATTAGTTGATGTGGATTATTTATTACTAGTAGCATGACTATCATTACTATTATTATGCATAATCTATATATAATAATGTTGATGTGCATTCATCCATGATTATGATACAATAAAGCAAAAATGTCTAATTCTAGTGTAGCATCTATCGATTAATACATACCCTTTCCACATCGATAGTTAGATCCTCAATCTCTGCCTGTAGCCTGACCTTTGTCTTCTCTAAACCATTGCATTTACCATAAGCAGCCTCCATATTTTGCTCTGCTTCGCTTAACTTTGCATGAAGACGTCGCCTGAAACAAATATGATATGTAAATAGATCGAGTGTATCCACATATTCCACATTGGTACGATTCATATATTTTAATTTAAGAGCGATTGCTCTTTGTTTGTAGGTATGTACCTAATTTGAATATCAGTCTACTTACTTAGCATCCTCTAATTCCTCAATTCTAGAAGATCCTTCAGTCTCAAACTTGGCTTTCCACTGCATGACTTCCGTGTTTGCCTTCGACAGCTGTCTCTGCAGACTGGCTCTACTCTCTGATTCGTCTTCAACCAGGATCCGGATGCTCTCTAACTCGGCGGACATGTGTCGTACTTCCGTCTGAGCCTTCTGACGGATCTGTTCAATGCCAAGGATATGACTATACACCGTCATATCTAAGTATAAACACAATTTGCAATTGGAGTGTTGAAATATTTGCGTGGCTCTAGTAGAGGCACGTGAATTTATGCAACTAAGCTTCTAGCTTGATTACCAACCCTTTCATTGTGAACATAGGTTTAAATCGCATTCTGTTTTTATCATAATCTAGAGGGTAAGAAACTATATTTGAATGTGCTACTACTCCTTAAAGACCTTTTCCTCAACGCCATTTGAACTACTTATTAAAACCATACGTGGTATCCGTATTATACTGCCATTCTGTCATTGCCCCGTTGGTGGCATAGAGTTGAAACATATAATATTTCAATACAAAGTGTTATATTTCGTCACGCCTATCTACCCTGGTTTCCTCCTCCAACGTGTGTTTGCTTTCCTCCAGCTGGGCAGTCAGTGTGATGTTCTCCTTGTGTATCCTACCCAGAGAACGTTCAGCCTCCTCCAGTTGACGTATGAGCTCTGCCACCTCTGTGGACGATCTGTTCTTGTGAGCCTGGAGCTCAGCAATCTGACGGGCACCGTCGTCAATCTGGGCGTTCAGCTCAGCAATCTGACTCTGTATTTGCTTCGACATCACATCTGAGTTGCCCTGAGAGTAGAATGTGTTAACGTTAGCAGCAACATACACTGCCACTGGCTATCGAGTTGAAGACACGACCTTCTGCTTGTGCTCTGATATTAGCTGAACACCAACTCATGCTGGTGTGGTACTGCTAAGCTTATTTAAACCTTTTACGGAATATGAAACGGAATACGGCTTACCTTGTTTTTCTTGGACTTCTCGAACTCGACTTGCATATCATCCATCTCAATCTTCAGTTGCATCTTCTCCTTCTCCAGTCTATATGAAGAGTGTGAAAAGTTCGTATGTGAACAATTACATCAACTGTACGTGCTAATTAACTAATAAGCTAAAACAATATATCCCTTCAATACATTGGAGTCGTCTCGTTCTTCCCATTATTACTATATTACATACTTTGTCTCCTATATAACCATCAATAGTATGTACTAGTATAACATAATTTATCACTCAAAATCAATTTCTTATTAATAGTTATCTCAAGGTATCTACCATATTTTCAAACTCATAGTCCCGCCAAGGTCTGATTCAATACAACGATTACATAAGTACCTAGACTTGACCTTCTGTAGCATTTCGATCTGTTCTCCCAGTTCGTTCACCGTTTCCGTGTTCTTCTTGCGCATGCTCGAGATCACGGCGTCTTGCTGCATCGTCGTCTCTTCCATATCACGGCGTAGTTTGGCCAACTCCTGTTCTCGCTTCTTGTTCAACTCGACCTTCAAACACGGAATATCACGTATAAAATATACTATTCAACACAATACTTTATTGACATAGTAACCCGCCCTGTAGAAAAACATACTATAGCTAGTATATACCATACCGCAAAGAATATCACGGATATATATATATATATATATATATGTGTGTGTGTGTGTGTGTGTGTGCGTGTGTGTGTGAGTGTGTGTGTGCGTGTATGTGTATGTGTGTGTGTAGTAAGAACATGACATAGCTATGTAGAAGCCCAAAGTAACACGACAAAGAACATATTTAAAATAAAAAGGTATAGTGGTGTTTTCTTCTTGAATATGAAACGTCAACATCCGGTTAAGCCGATTACACTACCCACGAGCCCCTAATTCAGTGCCAGGAATATATCTATGATTAAGTCATGACTCTCTATTCCGAACTTTAAATGGTCACAAATCCATATAATGACCGGCTAATACACACGGCGTTTAATGTACTGTAGTTATCACCTGGGCAGCGCTAGCATCACAGGCTTCATCCAGACGCTCGGCCATGTCCTCCAACTCGTGGGCAAGCTCATTCCTCTGCTTCTCCACCTGTAGCAGGCAATGGTGTGTGCTATATAATGGTACTAACATATGATTAAATTCATTTGTTTAAAATATTATCCGATAGAAAGTTCCGTTATGTATCACAGATTCAATAAACTGTTTCTGTAAACGAGCGCGCACACTCTTTATAAATATAAATACCGCTTGATATGCACACGTAAATACCCTTTCAGTTCATTTATATTTCTCTTCCCCTTTTGTATGCACTATTCTCTCATCTTCTGTGTTATGTTTTGTTATAGAAATGTAAAGGATGTAAACATTTCAGGAGCGTTTTTCTCCTCACTCTACCAAAACGTTTTCTATTGTGAATAAAATATGTTTAAACTAAAGACGCAAATACACACACACACACACACACACACACACACATACACACAGACACAGACACACATACACACACACACTCTCTCACACACACACTCTCTCTCTCTCACACACATACACACTTTCTCTCTCACACACACAGACACAAACACACACACACACACACACACAGACACATACACACACACACACACTCTCTCTCACACACACTCTCTCTCTCACACACATACACACTTTCTCTCTCACACACACATACACAAACACACACACACACACACACACATATACACACATACACACACACCTACCTTTACTCGTGTTTGCTTCTCACCCTCAAGTTCTTGTTCTGACATCTCAAGCAGTTCCTGGAAGTTGTAAGAATTCCATTTGAGAAAGTGTGTCGTGAATAGTTGTCCTGAATATAACTAAGTGCAATGAATATGTATTTTGTAATGCATTGAGAACATTCTAAAATATTTATTATTTTACCGTTTCACTGGCATCGCTTGATTGTATTAAAATATCGTTTTGGTTAATATTACTTAAAAAAAATACTTATTTTTTTATCATTATTAACAACATTCATGTATAGCAGCATTTGTATTACAAGAAGTGATTATACTCTTATGGTTCGTTTTACCGTGAGTTCCTTTATTTTCTTCTGCAGCTGACTGTTGGTGTGCTGTTCGTCCTCCAAAAGTCCATTCAATTTTGCAATCTCCTTGTCTTTTCTATAAAGAATATACTCTTATAACATGTTCCTAAATCACGACATGTATCGGAATTATGTACGCCTAAGTTAGAAAGATAGAGATGGTAAGTTATTTTAATAACAGATCTAACAGCAATGATTTCACGAAATTAATGTAATTGTGATAATTTGTTATCTTTGGTAGCTGTCTCACCTTTTGATAGATTCTTGAAGCTCCATCTTGACATGTTCCAGGTCATCCACGACATCTTGAGTGGCATGCAGGTCCTGTTCCACCTTCCTCTTTGCCTTTTCGATATCTGTCCTAACCTTCTTCTCGCGCTCCAGAGCGTCCTCAAACTCATCGAGGGTGTTCTCAAGCTTGTTCTTAAGCTTGGTAAGATGGCTGACCTTCTCTTCCTCACTGTGAAGTGCACTCAGTGTCTTCTTGTGGACGTCCTCAAGATCAGATTTCAGTTTGGCCAGTTTGGCCAGTTCCTCATCCTGCTGGATTCGTTCGTCGGTGAGACATTGGATCTGGGAAGTTTTTGCCTTACACTCTTGCTCACACTGTAATATAAAATTGCAGATATGTTGTTATATTTCTCCTATTTAAAGTCACAGCTTATTTATTAATCTCTGTGAATACCACATTTTACTCATTGAGGAATGACGTTTTAGTCAGCGTATTTAATAGTGCTATGACAGTATTGATAACATTTCTACGAAATGCCTTGTTAATCCCTAGTATAAATTAAAACGAAATAGTTTACTATCCCGTCACGATATTTACCTTACTAACTTTAGCTTCCAAAGTAGAAATTGTCATGGACATATCTCCTACGTGCATTTCAAATTGATTTGCTTTCTCTTGCAGCTTATTGATAGTAGCTTCATCCTCTTTTAGTTGATCTTCAAATTCTTTGTGCACCAAATCAAAGTCCTCTTTTTCTTTCAGTAGTTGTTCAATGCGTTCTTCATGTTCATCGATGGTGTCTTGTTGAAGTTGTACTTCAACGGCCATGTTCTTCTTGGCTTCCATGAGGACAACGCTCTGTTCTTCCAGTTCTTTACATCTTTGGGTGACCTTAGCAAGTTCTTCCTTTTGCTTCTCCATGGCCTGTTCCTTGAGCTTCATGTCATCTTCAGCGGCAGCAATGCTGAGAAGAGGCTTGACTTTGGTGTAGAATCTCCACCAAGCCCAATTCCTCATCCCCAGCCACTTACGGATGTTCTTCTGGATCATCTCAAGAGCAGTTCTCTTATCGTGAAGATTCTGCTT
>JAUTBT010076621.1:0-13218 GCA_032361225.1 Lepetodrilus schrolli | reverse complement strand
TTGTCGCATTTATGTCTAAAAGCTTGAGGTCGCATTAAATTAGTGACGCATTAATTTCCTGATTTACAGTATACAGTGGGTTACACATTGAGAAACATTCATACACACTGACATTGGGCTGTATACAAGTGTGTCTCGTATGTAGTTTGACCAACAACATCAAAACAATCAGTATGCATTCATCTGAGATAAATCCAGCCAGTTTACCATAACATGGGAGGGTATAAACGTTGAGTGTAGATGAACGGGATGAATGGTACGTGTTTTTCGCTACACCTGACTCGTGTCAGTGTTCATATTTGTTCTGCTGTCTTCGACTTCGTCCTCTGAACATCCACCAGCACAGCAGCACCGCCGGGTGAGTTTAATCCAGTGTTTATGCACGGCTCGATGCACTACGCTATCCATACACATTATTACCTGTGGATAAATGATTGTCTGTATTGTGGACAGGGCGAGGGTACACATGGTTATGTTAATGTACGCAATTGTCGACAGGTGATTGTGCAGCACTTCGGTCAGGAATAATGGAAGCATACACAAGCAAAATGCAGTTGACAGCAAGCACGCAAGTTTTGTGAAGTGCAAGGTCATATCTGAATTTGAATCGTCGCAACTATTCAGATTTTCGTTATCATGAATATGAGATTCCTCCATATCGTAAACGGGCAGTTTAAATGTCAAGGTTGTCTTCTCTTCATTTATGCTGCCAGCATCACTATTGTGTTCTAACTTGTCAGCGTCTTTCTCTCCACCCTCATCATCAGAGACTGTGATTAATGGCAGCATTTGTTGATTCTCTGATTTAGCTTCTTCACTCTTGTCTTTTTCTTCTTTTTCATCGATCTGTAGGACAGGGGTGGTTAACGGCAAACGAACCTTCTCAGAATTATTTCTTGACCTGTGTATGTCTGTGTCAGATTGAAATGGAGCCTTCCCACTAAATAATTTTGGGTTTTCCAATTGGGCTTGCAATGCCGAAATATCAACTGAAAACTTTCTAATGTAATTGTATTTTTTTGCCTTTTCTGCGGGACTCACAAAATCCGAGCTGGAATCACCAATTTGACAGATCGTGTGACGCCGGCGGCTAAGAATTTGCGTCATGTTGACGCCAAGCATATTTTTGCTTTTGGGCGAGATGGGAATTGTGGGAGGGTCATGGTTTGACCCCCCAGCTGGATTTATTGCTAGCAACGGAAGAGGAGACGGTGTGGGCACCGAGGCCATGTCTTCAGATTCATCTTCCGATTGGTTGCCATCAGGGTCTCGGATCAGCAATTGAGGTATTTGGTTCTTGCAGTCATGTTCGCCATCGCTGTGTTTCTTGTAGATCATGGCACTGAACCACATGCACAACATGACGGCCAGCACAAGAAACGTAAATATCCCCAGCACCACTACCCTGATGTGGAATGAGTGGTTGTTGACCACGATGAAGTACTCCAGCATGTGGGTCTCGTGGGACAGAGATACAATTACGTACAGCGCGGCCAGGACTCCAGACAACACTACGGCCATGACACATCCAGAAACGGACCAAACCTTCTGAAAGACCATTCCTACATGGCTGCATCGACGGAAAATATTCTCCATGGAAACAAGCATGATTGCCATTGCCATGATACTGGACAGCAGAATATACTCGCCGTGAATGACAATCTTGTAGTACTCGGTGGGGTTCTCGCCGACATAATGAAAATAGAGAAGATGGAGGATCTCCTGAGGAGTCCACAGCAGGTCCAGGATGAGGGAAGCCATGAGCAGCAGGAGGATGAGGGCATAGCTCAGCTTGTCGATGGATCTGCTGGCCAGTATGGCACTGATCAGTGTCAGGTTCGCAGCCCCACCACCAATTGTGGACAGCAACAGTGTGGTGACTGACAGAACCACAGAGTATGACTCCAGTCTCATCTCAGCAACCTCAGTCTCATTCAACTCCATCGTGTCACTTCACAATGCTCTAATCTGGAAATGTAAAAAGCAGTTTGTATTCATAAATATTATGATACATAATGGTGTCCAATGACAATATATTTCTTCTATTCAAATTCTGTTTCGGTCAACGTTTGGAAATATTTCCACCATTAGAAATACACATTGATTCTATCAACATTGATTTAATGTCAGACCATCACAAGATTTTCCCTGATCATGCTAATGGGCATTCATTATTTATATTCATTTGCATTACTATGACAAACAAGGAATATACCACATTTTTGTTGTTTCTGCAAATATCAACAATTTGAAAGTGATCTGGTGAGATTGTCTGAGTTTGCAAGCAATTGGTGGGAAGGGTCCACAAGCCGTTAACTTGAAACAGCCATATTTATTGGCAATGAACACTTTGGATAAACTTTTAACCCTATTCCTGTCGGAGGCAACCAGAGATGCCCTAAAGAGCTGTGCCTGTACCTAATCCAGCAAGGAGAGGGTTACAGGCATACAATTATGATTTGGTGACATATTTCATGGTCAAGTGTATTTTTTCCTTAAAGTATGTAAATTTGATTTGTCTACACAAGTTTATTAGGCAACAAGCTACATTTTCTATATGTCCAACTGGTTTTCAATATTTTCATATTTTATGTACTAACATTTTCATTGAGTCATTAAATGAAAAGAACTGATGATCCTACACCACGTACAATGATTGATTTTATTTCAAATGATATTATCGATAAATCAGCTCATTTTCCCGGCAGTCTGCTAGGTGAGCGCAGGTGTTTGTGACCTCGGCCGTCTGACCAAGGACCAATCACAGCATCCTCTGAATAGGCACCATTTTGTAAACAATCATTGTTTATCATCGGGAGTTAAAAGGATTTATTTCAATGGGTTTGCTTGGCTTTTCATTCCTGAAAGCTCAGATTCTAACAAATGTAGCTCTATATATTACATATGAGCAATACACAGAATTAGTACCGTATGAAATCCTGTGATAGAAGAACATATTGTGTGGGAAATTGATGATTATTAGATATGTATGTTAGAACATATTACTATTCCTATTCTATATAATATACACCTGGAAAAAAAGTTAAGCAACCATAGTATATTTAGACATATTGACAACAGATTTTTTTAAAATAATTAATATTTTAATTTATGTAGAAAAAGTAACATTTCTTGAGTACAAATTGCTTTGCACTGCGAGGGTCAGAAAATACTGATGTAGCATGTACAATGGCGCACTGGAAGGATGCGAAGAAAGAGTGAAGCAGTCATCTGTGCACAGGGCAAATACACACACGTTATTAGTGGAATTAACTCATTAACAAATGTGAAAGATGTCAATATTGTTTCTTATATCAATTTTATGCCTGTAGCCTTTCATGCACCTTCGATGACCAAACTTTGATTATGCTTTGTTTTTGTCAAATCCATAACAATTACAAATATTCTTGTTGTAATTAATTGTTTCTAAAACTACCATCGATTGTTTTTGTTTTTATTGTCAGGTATGTCTAAAAACAAATAATATTAACTTGTATAAGCTATGATTACTCTTTCAAAAATTATAAACACATTTTCAACAATGATGTTGGAAAAAGACAGGGGTACTTAACTTTTTTCCAGGTGTATGTAGCCTCTACATTGTAATTCAATATTGGTAAGCATTGAATTATGCTTAGAACATCTGACTTTGTTTGTCTGTGAATTTTAATTTTCAATTTAAAAAAATGTTAGATTAACAGTGAATATGTGATAAACAAGTTATAACATGCCTATTTCTATATCGTACCCTATATTGGCCCTAAACCCATATCGACCCTCTCGCTGATATGGAAGTCTCAGGCCAATATAGGGTACGATATGGAAATGGACACATGATAAGCTCTCTATACAGAAATCATACTTTTCTCAGTACAATAAGCATATTTTACATCAGTTGGTGATAATAGCATAGACTATTTAAGCCCAGAAATATTTAAGCCCAGAAATGGTATAGTATTGATTATGCCTAAATCGTAAGGATGAACAGGTCTGTAAACAACTATTTTGACTAACAATAATTAGGAATACTATTGCTAGAAACAATCAATAGATCAAATCACTATCGATGTATCACAATTTATCGATAGTTTTATATATTGATAGAGCCCTAGCACACATACCGTATATGACCTTTTTGTGATTTTAAAATAATAACCCAGCATTGCTGCACTAAGAGTTACTTTTATTCCCAAGCTGTAGAAGACCCTTGAACATGCTGCCATCTTGTCAACAGTGTCAGGTCCATTTCCTAATCAATTCTATTTTCTGATAAAAACATATATTTGCGGAACCAGAGTTAGATGTATAAAAATATGTGGTGTGTGATTATTCGTGACCACAGTGCATATGCCCTTGCAGTAAGCTTTTTCCTTCAGCACTTTCCTGGTAATCAACAGTTGTGTGAATGTCAATATCAAATTGTCAACAGCATGTTGCTAGCTGCTATTATGGACATTTTTCAAATTTTTTTTCTTTATGGTACTATTTAAAACTACCAGTCATGTAATATATGCCACAACTACAATCATATTTTGTAAATCTGAAAATATCTCCTTTTCCCCCTCCATTTCTTAATTCGGTATTTGTTGTTTGATAAAAGATGAAGAAATTAATTTACATTATAAATGGCATGTACTTTTGTTGTGTCTGTATTGATCAAATGTTGTGGAGGCACACGGTCCCATTGCACGGCTGACTGCTCAGGTAAGTGAAGCATGTTCGAGCTCGGCTGGTTCGATGGGTGACCGAGAACCTGATCGTACCTAGGATTCGTTCCTGTCCCACAATGAATAACACACTGAAAAACTTGTGTCACCTGAGCATGTGGCTTAGTTTGAAAATGCCTCTGTTCACCTAGCAGAGAATGGGTACCCGGAAGGATGAGATGGTCATGTGCCTTAAACGGCAGCTTGGAGTTGAGAATTGAAATTGAGTGCAAACAGATCCATTGACTGAGGTAATAGTGTAGCGCTATGAGCTTGCTTTCAAGTGTGGATTTGTCACAATATAAATGTTCACATTATTATCATATTTGATGATGTCAGTATTTAAGCCTTGTTAGAAAAATCAGCATGACAGGAATTTGTTATACTGCTATGTATATACTGCTGTGTAGCAGATTGACATATGGTGAAATATAGATGTTGAGGTAGTCATGATGGCACATGGTCCTGTGTATAACATGAAGCATGTTTGAGTTTGGCTGGTTCGTGGATGGGTGACATCAGAGCACAATCTTACTGTCCTGCCTTAGCTGGCTAGCTTGGCATTTCTGTCAGGGAAAATATCACAATTTTCATTCATTGGCAGAGGGTAGCAATAATCGCTTGAATTTAACCTGCTTGAGCATGGCTGACCACAGTGATAAACGGTGCAACATATCTCCTCTTGTTTTCACATGGAATAAATTGCTGCATAAACTGCCCAAATGTGTGAAAAGAGCTGTACTCCAGCATCATGAAGTATTTCTATTGGAAAGTTGTGAACATTTTGGATATTTGTCAAAAAATATTTGCCGGTGAGCTGAAAGTTTTACTGCTTTTATTGATAACCATATAGAATATACATTCAATAATAAATGGGAAGAAATCACATTTTCCCTTCGTCCATAATGTAGGTCAATGACTGTAGCATAGTGACAAAGCAGAAGGATGGATTTATGCTAAGAGCCTGTGGAGGCCAGGTCTGCCATATGAATGTCAGTTTAGTATGTCTCCATTGCCAGCAGTCACCGTGCCACTTGGTGACCAGAAGAATCAGGTCCATAAATATTGGACTATTGTAACAACTTCAAAATATTGATTTGGTGTTATGCAATTTCAAGTGGATCATCAATTTTCTGAGAATATCACCATGAATCCTGTCTGAATAATTAATAATTATTTTACTTAGTTGATTCAACAGGCAACAGGCAATATTAATAAATATTCAATGTGATATAAAGAAATGATTATTCAATACTTTCTAACTGACATGGAACTAAATACAGGGTTAATCTGTTAAATGGGTTATTCTGTTATATGAAAGCATTGATGAATCACTTACTTAAAATTGGCAGTCCCATTCCTATACAGCCGTTGTAGTTCTCCTGTGGTTACTGTCAGTGTTTGCGTTTGAACAGATCCTCTCCGTACAGGTTTTGCCACTGGTGGACACTTCCATCACGTGGTCAGCCCCCAGTATTGATAAAATCAAACTGCCCCTTGTTGGTGGAACATAACCTGGCAGCTATTAGATCGTCCTCAGCAGCGCAGAGTTCATCCCGGATTGTTTTCCCCCACACAATGGTCTCGATATTTCTGTGGTATCACTGGAGATATCCTATGCAAGCCTGACACTGAGGACATGTATCGGCCCCAGACACTGGTGCATGCTGCCTAGAGTCGCCTAGGATGATGGCTGGGATAGCCAACACTACTAAACGTTAATTGATATGCAGGACAACGAAGGGTATCAAGAAGGATTGTCGATCATTGTCACGGTGTGGGACACCTGAAAACAATACAAATTGACTTGTGAGCATGGTTTTGTTACTGCTGTCATTGAAGTATAGTGTTTACTCATAAGGAGAATTCGAATTTGTAATGTAACTTTTATATATTTGTATGAACAAGTCATGTTATAGTACTGGGAATTTAGCAAATACTATTTTCCTTGTCCATGTCCAACTGGTGAGCATTTTCTGAAATGCATGGACATTTTATTTAGGCAGGGATTGCTTTGTATAAATTGTATAAATTTCAAGGGAAAATACAAATGAAAAATATTCTTTAAAGTGAATGAAATCACAGATCATACTTAGAGCATAACCTAAATCAGTGAAATCAGTGCTTTAAGAATATATTTTTCATTAAGATCATGCCCATTTTAAAAGACTGATTGGTTGAGCACTGCAGGGATATTTATGAGTGACGGATCTGATCATGTGACATCAATCCCAAAGCATGCATCAATGTTTGAAACAGATCAATGTAAAATAACAACAAATGACATACGTTGTAGAACATTATTTATATTACAAATAAAATATGTTTTCTTTTTGTCAGATTTAACACACTTGGGAATTACAACACGCAAAGTATTGGCGTCATTTTTATCAGCTTGCACAGAATGCGAAATAGCACTGTTGTTACACAATGTTGAATGGTGTGACACTCACTGGCAGTACTTTCTGGGCATTCTAGCTTAGGTGGTCCTAGTGTGTTACTAATATCCTTGAGATTGGTTGGTTGATTGATTTAGGGTTATTAACCCTCTCCCTGCTGGATTAGGCACAGCTCTTTTAGGCATCTCCAGTTGCCTTCAGCATGGAGAGGTTGCCTTCAGCATGGGGACAGTTGAAACCACTTTCAAGATTTCTTCACTCACATCATGTCTTGCATGCATATGCTTGTACTAGTCTGGATTTCCACCAGTTTTTATAGTGCTAGCTCACTGGAATATCATGCCGCAGATAGAACATGGATACCTCACTGATACACAGTGCCGGTATGCCGATTCAGAACCAACTAGTCCTTTCTTTAACCCTGTAATGCTCAGCGCCAGTTTTAAGTAGCGACATCCTAAATGTTATTGCAGACATCATATCGTGTGACAAGGTGAACTACTAACAACTACGCAATAACACAACCTTTACATCGATGTTCACCGCAGAGCTTTCTGTGCTTTGAATTGCAGTGTTTTTGTTGCAACCTTTGGATTATTGTTATTGCTTTTAAGATGATATCGCTCATTGTCCGTTTATGGCAACCAGAAAACTGCAACACCTCCAGCCAAGCACCAATTTACGAACTATTGCCGACATTGAGGATGGCTGGGCCCCTGGAGAGGGTTCAAACACGTGTACTTTGGCTAGACGATGTCAATTTCCCCAGAACACCAATTGTTGTCAACGGTTCAAAGGTATCCGCAGTAATGACAGTGACTTGTGCGTCCTCTGTGACTGTACTAGTGAACTTTTAACATAAAACACCAAACACTAGGATTTCTGCGCATACCATTACAGCAAAATAGCAGAGCGTTAAGTCATTATCCTTTAATTGGCGTTTTCAAACTTTCTCGTAGGAAACGAGTCCCGATGGCAAATCAACTTCCATAGCATTTTTTCTTTTTGGACCAATTGAGCGATTATGGAGTTTAACGTCGCTGCGGGAATCTTTCACCCATTTGCGACGATTAAACATTTACATTATTTTACAATGTGTTTTTTAAATGAAAAAACATGAAAAACATGCAAAAAAATTATTTAAATTATGCAAATGATGTAATAGCGAGATGAATAGTTAAATTATGTATATGGGTTAATAGCTTGATGTAGTTGATAAGTAATTTAAAACCTATATACAAGATCTGATGACCAGGGACCAGAGTAAATACACGCTTTAGGTTTGGCGATGAATAAAACCTCAGACGCTGGTCTGAAAAGTCCACAGTCAACCAAAACATGCTTGACCGTGATGTCCTCGTCACAACTAAGACACCGAGGACTATCCTCGCCTTTTAAAATGTATGAATGTGTACAAAATGCAGGACTGTCTCGTCATGACGATATTTTTGTTGTTGTTGACATCCAGTATGTGTCCGATATATGCTCTTCATGGCACTGTAGTTTATTTTATATCCAAGCATGAGCTATTTTGGAGCAGATTGCAATAACAGCTCTCTCTATTTAACCTTGTACAATGTATGTAAGAATGAATTAACATTATGAGCAGTGTACCACACATATCTTCCAGCAAATTGTCATTGCAAAGGAAGCAAGGTCCTTGGCACCCTTTCAAAACCGTCTCGCAAGTAACATTGGTCACTACACATACCGCGTGCAAGCGCACACGCACGCACACACACACACACAAGCTCACTTACGAAAGGGTTGCAGTCTTGTAGTAAATACAAAAGCTTCCGAATGCCCAATATTTCGAAAAGTATGGACGAGCGTGTGTTCCCTTTGACATAATGTGCATCTTTAGTGACTTACAAGATTGTGGGGCATTCAAATCCAAGATTGTACCTTTAGTGACAGGTAAAGTATGTGTCATGGTGGAGGCATCACTAATCTTAAAGTACCAGTCTAAATCTACAAAGGATAATGAACACAGTCTGTCACTGGAGCTTATGCAGAAACTGAAATAATGTTCCTGTATCAATTTCTGCTAATGTTAATATTTAAGCTATACTGCTGTGCTAGAATGTACGGAAACATGTCACAGGCTGCAAGACAATAACTAATTGAAAATATTATTTATTTCCAAAAAAATAAAGTTTAATATTCAACATCAATATACTACAGTATCATATTCACATGCAGGTGCATCTGAATCTTTTAGCAAGACTAAACTATTTGGTTTAAGTTTAAAGCATGATCCAAAGTGTGAAATCTTCTGAGATTCTCTGGTAGTCCAGTTACCTCCCTTCTGGATCTAGGTCAGAAAGTGACCTACTTCGTTTCTGGTAACCAACTCCACATTTAAATTAAGCATAGACATGCAGTGAAAAAAGAAGGCAAATTGTGTAGATCATCATTGTAACTAATTTACTTTCATACAACTTGATGATTGGTACATTAAAGCATGATATATACATGATAAAAATATAGAATCAGTCATGTTGGTTTGCTGAGCATTGCCAGTGAGATCAGCACAACCAGCAGAACATGCAAACAACCATTTATTAAGATTCAGAACAACTAATATAAAGTTCAGACACATAGAATTTCAGGACAATGTTGCCATTGCTCAAAATCTTCACTGCAAACCTCCCAGAACTGATACCAGATGGATAGACTACGAGAATAAGCACACAACAATAGAAATTGATGGTGAAGAGGTAGGGTTAAACTAGAGAGGGCACTAGTCATTGTCGGACACCTCGTCCAACACCTGGAAGTCACTCAGGCTCACTCCACTTCCCTCACTGGCGTCATCTGAAACAAGGATCACTAGAATTGGGCATAGAAATGTTAGAGCAGCTTTCAAGATTCTTTCACTTACATCACGGCTTGTCGGTATAAGGCAGGAAGACTGAATGAAACAGTGCTTTACTTCGCAGTGGGAATATTTCACATTATCCATACACAGGTCTGTTAAATCATGATAAGCATATAGGGTAATGTGTAGTTAGGAGTATGAACATATCAAGTACATATATTTATTCTTCATGTTATTAATTTGGGTTTAGACCCACTTTCAAGATGCTTTCACTTATCATGGCTTGTCAGTTTTTAAGACGGGAGGAAAACAGCAACATCCATAGCGCTGAATGTTGCAGTATACCTGTGAACACCAGCTGGTACTGACGGACCTAGGATGATAACTGCATTGCCATGGTACAGACAGAGCATCTTATCATGATCACGTCGGAAGGGAAACTTTCGTGAACATTGATGTCAGGTGCCTGGGACTACCTGGGACTGGATTTGAACCTGGGGTTGTTGGCTCGAAGTCCCAACCTACTACCATTGTGCTACCACCTGTTCGTATTACTTGTAATCTACAGTTCAGGAAGCGATTGAATTGAAGGTAACATTACCAGTATGACCTTGAGTTTCCTTGGTAGGTTCTTCTGCTGGACTTCCTCCAGAAAAATCCATATTGCAATCAGCAGAAGCATTAGCATTCTCGTCGCCCTCCAGGCTAATAATTTCACCCATCATGAATGAAATATTTCCAGACAAGTCGTCCATTTCCGATATTGCACCAATAGAGTTATCCACATCCGGAACAACAGAGGGAATCGACATATCAAAGGAGACAACATCGCTATTCTTGTCCACACTGTCTTCACAAACCGTACTCAACACCACATCTAAATTCCCACATGAACTGATTTCATCATTAGTCTGAATGTCACTTTCAGCTATTTGTGACATTTCCTTCTCTGTACTTGATGTGTCCATATCCTCAGAAACTGCATCGTCCTGCAGCGTGACTTGTGTCACAGTGTATTGTGCACCGGCGTCGAGTCCAGTGGTATATGTACATTCTGTATCTGCAGGTTCGGTGTTTTCCATCTGCTCGTCCGATTCTGCATCAGTATCTGCGTCATATAAAGCCTGGACTTCAACTTCCTCCGTAAACTGTCCTTTATCCACAGTACTAGTATCATCCATTTCCTCATTTAGATTTCCATTATCCACAGTACTAATAGTACCATACATTTCCTCATTTAAATCTCCTTTCTCCACAATATTGCCATCCATTTCTTTCTCCTTCAATTCCTCACCAACACTTTCGTTTTCTGCTTCACATGTCATAGTATTAAGGTCCCCGACTTTCAAAGGTCCATCATCTGTCAGTAAAGGATCTCCTGTGTCTGCACTTTCTGTTTCACCTTGCGTACTACTTTCCTCGGCACCTATATCTGAAGCTAGTTTCTCAACTTCTTGCTGATCATCACTGGATGCAGTAGGGTGTTCCTGAACACTGGTATCATTGTCTGGAGAACCACTAGTCTCAGCGGCAGTCGGTGAACTGTTCTGGGCACCAGCAGTTTGATGAGAACTGGCCAAATCAGTACCACTCGGAAGAAGCTTAGCAGGAGCATCACCAGCTGGGGTAGCAGTCTGCTCAGAGGTCTTGCTCTCACTTTCTGCTGCAAAAATATCGATCTTCTCTGCAGTATCTGGCCCAGTTATCGAGTATGAAGGTTTTGGACGAGGAAGGGGAGGAGGCAATGCTTGTTGTATAGGAGGGGGCATTGGTTCCGGAGGACCAGTGCCGGAAGGCGTTGGTTCCGGTGGACTAGTGCCAGAAGGCATTGGTTCCGGTGGACTAGTGCCAGGAGGCAATGGTTCCGGTGGAGGATGAGGAGTGGGAGGCATTGGAATGTCTGCAAGGCTGATCTTTGGAGGTGGCGGCGGCGGCTTGGGACCGATTGGAGAAGTATCCTGTTCAGTGCCTATCATCTTCATTTCCTTATAGTCAATAACATCATCAATGTTGGATTTACTTTTGTTTGCAGGATTTGAAATTTTCTTCACAGTGCCAGAGCGTAACTTATACACAGGTAATTTTTTGGTTGTCAGTCCACCAATGGATAGAAACTTCCCCAAAGACGACGGCTGATCAATATCTTGTTTCGTAATGGTGGATACTTTCTTGGTAACATCTGGATCGGGCTTAGGTTTCACAGTAGGTATGACCTTATTTAGAGGAGTCCAAGGTGGCAAGGGCTTGGACTGAGGCTTAATTCCAGATCTCCCTGTCAATTTAATTGCTATTCTACCCTTTGAACCGTCGTCCTGTTGAGAATCGTCTTCGTCATGATCTATCTTTGCGCTGTCTCTTCTCTCTGTCTTTGAACTTCTATCCTCATCCTCTGGTCTTGACCTGGAACCATGTCTCCTCTCCCTTCTGTCAATTTCCTTGTCATCTTTGCGTCTGTCACTTTCCGTGCTGCTCCGACTGCTTCTTCTTGGAGGGGACTCACCTCTGGCACTTGCAACATTTTTACGAGAACTTGTGTCATGTTTGACATTTACTGCAGACTGTCTATCGATAGCTGATCTCTTTCTCTGTTCATATTCTTCTTCCTTTACTTGAGACAAGAATGCCGTCTTCTCCAGTGTGTAGCGCTTCTCATAAAACTCGTTCTGCTTCAAATGACTCTGAAACAAACGAGACCAATTAATAACAGCAAGTGAATTATTGTTTTACGTCATAGCGGGAATCTTTCACCCACATCAGCAACACCTTCGACTAACCAAACATGGCCAACGTTGTAAACATATGGTATTATGTTAGATGTTATTGGAGTTAAACTGTTCGCATCAGTATTTCATGGACATAGCATGAATCTGAACAATGAGCCACAGCTGGTACTGACAGAACTATATGTGAAACCAAAATAACTCTACACAGTCTCTTCGTGGGTGGTATTCTTTGCGTTTTTAGTGCAAGTATACAACGTCTTAAGAAATTAGCTGTTAGTGTAGAGCGTTACCATTATTGATATTGATTTACTGGTTTGTAATAGAATTTATTCAGGTAAACTCAATAAGGACTAGTACCTGATATTTAGCGAAGTGCTCTTCACTCTTCAAATGTTTTTCAGCACACGTCACATCTCCACTGAACACACTGCACAGTGAACAGTAGAATGCATCAGTGCTCATCATGAATTCAACACCTGAAAATGGAAAAACTTTTTATTGGGGTTTTAAGTCACTTTCAAGATTCTTTCACTTATATCACGACTTGTCAGTTTAGGGCAGGAGGAAAC
>JAUTBT010076610.1:0-13218 GCA_032361225.1 Lepetodrilus schrolli | reverse complement strand
GATATTGATAGGATGCGATGTCTGTAGAGTGGCAATGCAGTTATCATCCTTGGTCTTGTCAGTACCAGCCGATGTTCACAGGTTTACTGCAACATTCAGCGCTACGGATGCTGCAGGTTTCCTCCTGCCCTAAACTGACAAGTCGTGATATGTGAAAGAATCTTGAAAGCGACTTAAAACCCCAATAAAAAAGAAAACAAAACATAGTGCTCTCTTTGCAGTGTATTAGCTATTGGCAAAGAGAGCGTTTTGGTGTTTTAGTGTATAAGAGAGCTTTGTGAAAGGTTACCCTGAGTCTGATCTTGCCTAGGTTTCCCTGCATCAATGTTTGATTAAATTGCCTTTTTGACATGATCATGATAAGATGGTCTGTCTGCAATGCAGTACTGTTATTGGTTCTTCAGTACCAACCAATGCTGGCAGGTTTACTGCAACACTCGGTGCTATAGGTGTTGCAGGTTTCCTCCTGCCTTAAACTGACAAACCGTGATAAGAACAAAGTAATCTTAAAAAGCCACTCTAAACCCCAAACCAAACCAAGAGAGTAATTAAGTACCAGCTGGTGCTTGCAGGTTTATTGCAACATTAATGGTACAGGCTGTTGCAGGTTTCCTACTGCCATAATTGTCATGTATGGGTGAAAGATTCCAGCTCTGACCTAAACCAATAATTCACTCACTCCTGCCATAAACTGGCAAGCTGTTAGATGAGGGAAATAATCTTGAAAATGGTTAATAATCTGCGCCCACCTACACCCACCCATCCCTAACAATATGTAAATAAATAAATAAAATAACCACAAAATATTCACGCAAAATTGAAATATAGTAAAAATTATTATTGATTGGTTCTGGTGTTTGATTAATCCTCTCCATGCTGGAGGCAGCCGGAGATGCCCTAAAGAGCAGCATCTGTACCTAATCCAGCAGGGAGAGGGTTAATAATATATCTGATTATATTTTGCGATTTCCCAATTTCAACGACGGTGTTTGGTTCTTGTCGTTGCAGGTCTGCGAGCGGCCGTATCTCCAGCCGCAGCACCAGCGTGACACCCAAGATCATGCTGAAGACCAACGCCCACAACTCCTCCGACCTCCACAACAGCACGGCATCCAGCGGCTCGCACACCCTGGACATGAGTCAGGACAACCACGTGAGTCCCACCAGCCGCGTGGAGACTGCGGAGGTCCACAGCGACTCCTCCATGTCCGGGAGCAGGTCTCTGGGGTCCCCAAAGCTGGAGCACTTCGCGCTGGGAGAGGCGTCCCCTGCTGCCATCATGAGGAAGGAGGACAGCGTAGAGTCCCGAACAGAGGCTGATGATAGAGGTGCAGATTCCGATCTCGATAAGTTGAAACAAAATATAATTAATAGTAATATTGCCATGCAAAATGAACCAACAGCCAATCAAAATGCAAATGACAATGATGATAATACCTCCCAAGACTCGTATCACATAGAGAGAGAGGAGCGCGGGGTTAAGGGTAAAGAACATGGCGTGAAAACTGTTACCTTCTCTCCCGACGAGAGTCCCAAGTTGTCGAGTGTGAAAGAGGAGATTAATTTTAACAATGTATCCACTTCTGAGAAGTCTACTAACCATATAGACGGCCTCCCAGAGGCCCCTAATGCTGATAGGCCGGCAGATTTGTCCATGTTAAGTACTGTCTCTAACTTGTACCAGAAGGTGAATGGGGAGATCCCCCCTAGTGCATGCATCACTGCTAGTGTTTACGGTAGGGAGCTAGACTCGCCCGTCATCGACGTTAAGAAGGAGGTGTCCGATGTGAAGGTCAACATGTCCCTGAAAGCGGACGCCGACAATTTCACGGACAATAGGAAATATTCCGCGGACACGGACCTCATCGAGGACATCCCGTATACGCTCCACCGTCGACTGAGGGGCGACAGCGAGGGGAAAGAGGAGACGGCGTTCTTCAAGTCTCCAGACGCTCCTCCAAACAAGGACTTCCTACCGAGAGACAAGAGTCCAGGTCGGCTGCCGAGAGACAAGAGTCCTGGTCGGTCGCCGGTAGGGGCAGAGCAGCGCCTCCGAGCTGTGGACATACCTTTGTCGCCGCCACTCAAACACTCTCACAACGGAGCTGTCAAGTCGTCCTCCCTGGAACGGTCTCCTTCGGCTCTCAGGAGACTGGAGCTGGTCAGCTGCCACAAGCTGCCGGCCAAGACCAGCTTCTCCTCGGTGGATGACACCACCAGTCCTTCGTTTGAGAAGGAGATCCTTAAGCAGATGGAAGAGAAGCATCACGAACACAAGCAGCTGCCAAACGGGGAGGCAAGACCCACGACAGCAAGCACTGAGGCTGCAGTTGAAAAGAGTAAAGCACCTGCTAGCAAAGGTGATGTACCTATTGTCAAGGGTAAGACTGAGACAACAGTGGTCAGAGATAAGAGTGATGCACCTGCTGTCAAGAGTGATGCACCTGTTGTCAAGGG
The DNA here is from genome assembly GCA_032361225.1 of Lepetodrilus schrolli. Taxonomy (NCBI): domain Eukaryota; kingdom Metazoa; phylum Mollusca; class Gastropoda; order Lepetellida; family Lepetodrilidae; genus Lepetodrilus; species Lepetodrilus schrolli. The sequence goes on along the minus strand of JAUTBT010076610.1, from coordinate 10,761 downwards.
TAAGAATGATGCAACTGTTGTCGCAGGCAAGAGCGATGCACCTGTGGTCAAGAGTGATAAACAAATAGACAAAACCAGTGCAGCAAAAGCTGTGAATGGTGTGATGACAGTTAACACGAGTGAAAATACCAAAGTGTCCTCGGCATATGTAGGAGGTAGTTGTGTGCCACCAGCTGGTGCTTATGCTTCTGTAGAAGTTCAGAAGGTGGACACTGTTGTTCCTTCAACTAAACCAGCAAAGCCACCAAGAGAAAAGCGTCCAGAGAGTTCTGTGAAAGCATCTGATCACATCAAGAGAGCATCCACATCATCAACCTCCTCTGAGTCATCATCTGTATCTTCCAGCAAAGAACCTGCTCACATAGCAATAGCTTCATCCAAGATCTCAGTCCCTGCCAGCCAGACACATGACAGCAAGTCTCCCCTCCACGAGCCAATTCATCCTCCTAAAGATTCATCACCAACATCGTCGGAAGACTCGACTAATGTCAATACATTTGGTGTACCTAGAACAGCTGCTTTTGGAAAGGATGGACCATGCATGACAGAAACTCCTGGGGAGTTCGTACTGGATGGAGAAAAGGATCCATGGTTTGCTGTGAAACCTGAAGCAAAGCCAACACACATGGTTGCATCTGATCAGACTGAGGAGCAGAAAGGAAATCTCAAAGTCGATGGTTCAGGAAATCCTCTGATCTTTGACCTGCCGTCTCCAGCTGCTGCTTTTATATACAGCGACGATGACAGTCCACCATCCAAGAAAGAGGACAAGTCTTCCTCTTTGACCTTCTCTACATTCAGACCTGATCCAGGAAATGAAGGGCAATTGGATCCTTCTTATATTCGAGAGAAGAAAGAACCGCTCGATTCGATGAAGAGAAGGTCATTGAACAGGGTGGAGGAAGAGGAGGAAGTGACCAGTGATTCTGCTGCCCCGGTACCTTCGGAACCCAAGCCGGAACCCAAGCGAGTCAGCTTCCACGAAGAAGTGGACATGGTCCAGAGTTTCCACAGCGACGTCAGCATGATGGTCATGCGGAGTCCAATTGACGACCACGACGACTCCAGTTTCGGTGGAAGCATCCACGGCGAGGGCATGGACTCCGGAGACATCCTGGATACGCTGGAGAGCATCGACAGACACGGCTCGGAGAGCGACATGACCTACAGTGGCAGCTCTGGCAGCGAGAGCGACAGCGACTCGGACATGGACTCTCACGACATCAGGGCAAAGGAAATTTACGCACAGTATGCAGCTACCAAGTGCCTAGCAGAGTCGGGTAAGGACATGACCATAGACTCTGGGGTGGGGGAACTCAGCGAGGGCACGACCCACACCAGGGAAGTGTCGCCCCTGGAGTCTCTTGAACACCTCGATACCATGGAGAGTAGTTTTGGTGGTGAAAGAGACGATGACTTCAAGTTTCCCCCACCTCCACCCGAGCTCCAGCAGGCCAGTGATAACTCCTCATCCTCATCAAATGCCGAGATGCATATAGCCCGGGATAAGAGGTTCAGCATCGATCTTTTAGCTAATCTAGAACATCCTGACCTGTTGGACATCGAGTACACCACTAGTGAGAGTGAGAGTGACTATGAGGAGAGAGACAGAGAGTTTGAAACAAGACGTAGAGAGTCGGTGTGCAAATCTGCCGTAGTCGTTGAGGAGAAGTCAGCTGATGTCAAACGCCCTCCACCCCCACCTGTCGCAGCCAAACCCAGTCAGATTTTTCTCAAAGAAAAATTTGGAACTGATGTTGCAAAATGAAGAGTTTTATTACAAGAGATATCCATTTGTACAATATCATTTTATGACACGATGATTTGTTTCTAACATAGGGAAGATATTTTGAGACAATCCAAATGTTCTGGTGTTTTCCTGATGCCACAATGTATTTCAGTAGGAATAGCGCAAACAAACATCACCTTGGGATCAGATTGTTTTCCTTTTTAACAACCCAAAGTCAAACGACAAACATCCCAAATCATTTGTCATGGAATCGTATGTTCCCATTCATAGGATTCTATTTTATTTCGGGCAGCATTACATTAACATCTACTTTGACAGAACATAAATATTTTAGTTTGATTGGTCATTTATTAAGCAATTCATATAAAATGCTGTACTATTTTGGAAAACACAATGAGCTGCGTGTGTTATATATATTTTTTTATGATTCCAAAGCTATGCTTGAAAACATCCAGTAGTATCGCTTAAAACTATAATGTTTAAAAAAAATATATATTGACTCTACTAACAGCGTATTCTTTTGGTGTTTGAGGTCAAATGTTAAATGTCAGAGGTCATGGTATCTGAACAGATCATGTCAGGAGAGGTCATTTCAAGATACTCAAAGTATGTGCAGGTTACCACACATTAATATTCATCATATTTGCTCTGTGGTGTTGAGTCATTAAATAGAAATGTGATTTTATCACCAGATGATCAAAGGTCTAAGATAATCCTGTTGTATAACTTACAACTTTGTAATGGTTCAGCGAGATTGTAGTTTCTGAATACGGTCTTGTAACTGGTGGTTCATATGCCATGACATGGGAACAGGTTGGAAGTAAATAAGTTTATAGCCTTCTCTATTTGTTGTTTGACATTTAATGGGTTAAGAACCCAATTTTTTTTGGCATGAATCTATTCATATGGAAGGTCAATTTCATCGGTAATTTAACAATGATTCAAATATTTTTGTATGTTGACATTTATTTGGGGTATATAACGTGGTAATGACATCACAAGCATCTTGTATACTGGATATGTTAGAGGTCAAGGTCATAAAACGTCCAATTTCTAAAAATGTTTGTCTGTTAGATATCGTCATTAGATTCTTGTTAAATTCGCACAGCTGGATTTGACCTGGGTTAGATACAAAACTGTAGTCCATCGAGATTTATTCACTATTTTTGAAAGACATTTGTTTGTTGTTTGCTAGGTTATATATTCAAACTGGGACATCTTATCTCATCCTTTTCAGTTTTTGACCTTGTTTTAAGCAAACAGTATTAATCTGCAAGTATTTTCATTTCATAACATCAATCACAGTCGTGGAACGTATCTAATATTTACCTTGGATGTATGAATGCAAACTATCGCCAGGTAGAATTGGACCAAAAACAACGACAACATTTTGTTCTAATTAGCTAATTATTTTGGCAATGTATGAACTTTAGCTTCAGTTTCCGTATTATTTTGTTTTGCTTTTCATGTCACGAGGCAAATCCGCTCCCTATGCTACAAGTTTACATGGACGTTTTGCAGATGTTGCTTTATATCAGTTTATGTCACGCCCACTATGTTACCACGATACCAAGTCAAACTAAGATTGACACTGGTGAAATAATATCAAAGTTGAGATTAATTATACCCGGCATACACAGTCATCTACATAGACGATGCTTTATCTGTTATGTTTATTTAGCATGGGTGCTTTGTGTCCGTATGTTTATTTCCTCATATATCATAGTATTTATATTTTGTTGCTTGAAAACTACAATTGGTACCACTTGTTATGTATATTCTAGAGTATATATGGAGTATACACCAGAGACTTTGGGATAATATATTCCCTATTTACTGTGATACAATCCAATCACATATTTGCTTACTAATGATGGAAATCCATTTATTTTCCAAGGCTTACATTTAATATTTGTTGAAATATTGTATTCCTTGTTTGGAAAGTTTGTCAATTTCATTAAAAGTTTCCTATAAGAAATAAGTAATTTTATGTCAAAGAATTGATGGCAATCGTCCAATGATCAGTCATTGCTTTTACGTGTGGATCAGTTTTATTCAAAGATATTCCATAACACTGCTACTGCTGTCTGAATGTTCAATAATGTATGGGAATTCAAGGTATTTCAATTGACTTGAGTTCAGCTTTTGTTCCTGATGGTTTATTTGAACACATTAACTATCTGAACTTTTATTTAAATTGAATTCAGCCTAATTGTTGGTCTGTCACAGTTACGTATAAAGTTAGGTGCTCTCTAAATATTGCCATGTATGTGCTTATATAATTCTGAATATTCATAACCTCCTTTTAGGTTCCATTTGATCAACATCGGATGTTTTGATTGGTCGGGAGAGTGTAAGAGACTATAGTTGCTCGTGTATTGCTTTGCTCAATCTATTGAATTCTTGCATCTGCAAATCTGTGCTTCTTGATTTGGATTTGTGAGGGGAAAATTGATAAATTGTGGATTGTGTACTAAGTAATTTTGACTCCAAAACTATATCATTTAAGGCTTTGCTTTGCTAATATTTAGGCTTTCTTATTATCCCTTCTGCAACGGTTCAATTTTGTGCAATATAATATACATTGTCTCAGTTTGAATTGACGTCAAGCAATAAAGAGTCATTTGGGCTCAAATATCCAAAATAAAACCCCAGTGCAGAATGATAAAACTTTAAAAACATCTTGCATTTCTGGTCTTTCATATTTCTTTTAAGCGTATACAATCTCAGCTAGTTGATCTATTTAATGGTCAAACACACTATTTTACCTCAAGCCTATCAACCAGCAAACATTATATTCTTCAATAGATTTGACAATGCTAGTTTTTACATTTTATTGAAAACGATAAAGTGTAGCTCTAAAATGTTACAATTTTATATAACTTCTCTCCCGATCATTGCAAATTGGTGAAAGATTCCCGCAGCGACATTAATCTCCATAATCACACTCACTGACTGATAGAACTTGCTATAATCGATTCAAAACATACATCAACAGGAAATTTTAGATCCAATTTGGCACAAAATGACATTCTATAGCTGTGATTGTATGCCTTTAACCCTCTCCCTGCTGGAAGCAACCGGAGATGCTCTATAGAGCATTGCCTGTGCCTAAACCAGCAGGGAGAGGGTTAAAATTGTAATTGATTTGAACTGACTTGAAATTATCAATAAGAGGAGATTGATTGATAGCTATGCATTGACAATAACATTTACAGCAATAATACATGAATTTGTCCAGTTTATTATGTATGAGCAAATCTATGTCGATGGACAGGCTGATTACTTATTGAAAAAAGTTCCATTCTTCAGTAGAAATGACAATGGTTATGGTAAACAATATGCTTACCTTGCGTATTATGTTGTCCATCAATGCCAGTTGATAATTTAATTAAATAAATCGTGGAAGTACTTTTATTGATTACTATCTTCCTCTAAATCTGTGATTATTTCAAGGCAATATCTTAATATATTCAGAGAATAGAAGCTGTTGGCAATAAGGAAATAATAAATAGCGCCTCTCTGAACCTGGAAATATTTATATCCGTATAATGTAAAGAATAAATGTTAAAGAGTAGATTCATGGTTTTTACGAGATCAGTTGCAATAATGTTTGCTTTTTATTATAAGCTGTATAATTATATTGAATCTCAAGCTTGGGAGGTGAAGCTTATCTGTAGCTTTTTTTGTATTGTTTTTTTAGTTATCATTCCATTTACCATAGATAACGTGAAGATATATTTGTAAACACGAACTCACTTAGCCATCTGTTTCTTATATTGGTGACATGTGTCCATTGCCTGCCAACTGGTTACCGTCTGTTGTTACTAGTAGTAGAACTGTTATACAAGGACTTTTAGGTTTTGGAGACACTTTATATGACGTCCATTGATATTTAGATTAAACAAACCGCTGTGGTGTATTCACGCTGATGGGATTTATTTCATGTGTCTTGTTGACTGCAGAATAGCAAATGATGAAATTTTGTAGTCAAATTCTTCGTAATTTTGCTTATTGTCTATAGCCATTTCTGAAATTGTCTTGCTTTCATTTTGATAGATTTTTTATAGGATCGCCACAATCTACTGTCATTTGTCACGTATAGGTGAAATATTCCCGCTGTGACGTAATGTATTAATTCATCCATTTGATGAAGATTTGGTGAGATATGTTAAATGTGAAAAATAATGAAATTGGCGTAGTTGTAGGAAATTATTGGTTGGTTATCAAGTATTTACATCAATCTAGTCGCCGTGATAAACGATAGATGTCAATATTGCATTTAAAGTGAGATAACGACATCTGGCAATTGCCATATACAAATATAACTAGTTTTCTGCAAGAGGCAGAAGTTATTTCCTTTGGTTAAAACTGATGCTTCTTGTCTGCCTGAGGTGTACATCGTCACAACTTTCAATGCTATGAATCTGTTGAGAATGAATCCCTTAAGAAATGTTTTTGGGTTATTAAAAAAAAAAGAAGCTTTGGGTCCAATATAAATATTTGCCTGTTCATTCTTCTGCAGTCAATAAACGACACAAAGTTGTTTGTTACATGTTATTTTGAATTTATAGTCTAAAAGCGATTTGTTACTGAATTGCAATAATATATATACGTGTGTGTGTGTGTGTTTGTGTGTGTGGCTAGCAGTCAGTTCATTGTCATTCGCATTTTGATTTCAGATGAGATATTCTCATTAAATAATTTTGGTGTACACTCATTATAGTGCTGATGATCACGGGCAATAAGATTTAATGAAATCATTTGTGAATCTGCACCTGTTAAGAGAATAATGTTTTAACACTTGCTGAAATTATCAAAACATGACTGTATGACAGTTATTTTCCTTTTTTCTTCTTTTTTTTTCTTTCTTCTCGCAATGTTCTCAAAAGAACCATTATACAATGATAACTGTCCGAAACATGTGTTATGTTCTTTCTGTTCTTGTTAAATTTGAGCCCAAGCTGATGACTTCTAAATACTAATATCACATAGTTCATGCCAGTTTTCCTATACCATGTCTTGTGTTGTCATGCGATTATTCTAGATGTTCAAGCAGATTATTTAAGGAATGTATGTGACTTTGGTTTCCATGTCAACTCATTTCATGACAAGAGATAGGGTTTTTATGTAATTACCATTGCCAATGTGATAGACTTGAGTTACTCTGTTAACCCCTTCTCTTCCTGTGTGTGAATGGAAGGTGAGAGAGACTGGTATATATTGCTACATGTTGCCCTAGTTCAGATGAGTCAATAAAGGAAACACATTTATAGAAAATAAATCCAACTTTTTTTGTTGTCTATCGTTTTGGTAAGATATCGTCGTGTATGTCAGTTCGTGAGATGTTATTTTGGTTTAGATGTTGTGGCTATAGTGGATGTGATGTGTTATATTTGGCTTCTGGAATTGTTATTACATGTATCGTAAATCATCACAAAGACAGAAATTGATCATGCAAACCAAAGGAGGATGTTTTCATTGAGTTTTCCTGGAGAGAAATATAAGCAAACAAGGAGATACACTTCAATGGAAGCCTTCTCCTTTGAAGGTAGATCTACTGTAGAATGCATATCGTACAAGATTTAATGGAGGAGTATTTCATTGGCAGACACATTTATACATGGGTAGTGACTTGTGGGAACGTAAACAAACTTGCTCTAGCTGCATGTTACGTCAGTGTTCCTTCATTTCAGCCTCCGTCTGATATATGTTTGCCTCTTCAGTTACCCTCGAGAGTCGTGAGACAGAAAGAGATATTTTGATGTGTAAATTATACTGCGTTGCTGTCAGCATGTCCGATTTAGTTGTGATTTCTAGCCGCCCTTCGTCTCTCCTCCAGATTGAAGATACATCTTCCTGGAGACCACTTTTATTTCCCATCATTCTCATTTGTAATTTGATTGGTTGTTGATACTAGACATGGTTCATTTTGATTGGCTGAAGTTACTGCATGCTGATTGGATAAATCAATAATGTGTGAAACTTTCATTTTAATGTGCATTGATATTGTTTTTATGCCTAATTTTCGTACCAGTGTTTCCTGTTTTCACAAAATGCATTTTATCACCAATACGCAAAGAGATTGATTGGCATGGGGGGATGTTGAGTAATTAATAACATGTCAATCTTCTTTGTGCCACGAGCCGCAATGCCATGTCACTCACACGAGGACTGACAGTAATAGCAACTGATTTAATCTGCGAGGAATCAATAACACACGTACCATACACACGGCTACACACAAATACACACTTGAACAAATACACACTTGAACAAATACACACTTGAACAAATACACACTTGAACAAATACACCCTTGGACGGTTAGCCTTGGCAGCATCTTGTCTGCCTTGTATAAAGTTGCACTGATTTGAAATATTACTGATTTGAAATATTGCTGATTTGAAATATTGCTGATTTGAAATATTGCTGATTTGAAATATTGCTGATTTGAAATATTGGTTAAATGAAATTTAGCCTAGCTATCACAATATGATATATACACTATCATAATGCCAGAGTTTAATAACACATTTTAAAAATAAATTGCTAATAATACAAACAACAGTGAAAAAGGTATGAAAGTCGAGTTCAATCCTGTGAAAGAAACCGTCGCAAATGGGTGAAAGATTCCCGCAGAGACGTTAAACTCCATAATCACTCGCTCACTGTGAAAGAACAAAGATTTACTCAGATCGATACCAACTGGATATTTTCTCACATTTTCTGAGAAACTTTAGTGAATTCGCAGTGCCAAAGTATCCAACGTATATTCTACTTCTAATCTCAACAATCCTTGCCAGATCAGGAGGAATTCCCTAGAGGTCCTGTTGGGGTTGTGTCATGGCAGGCTAATTTCACACTGACAGGCATATGTAGTCGTTGGCTTAACCACATACATATTGATTGGACACCAGGGATGCTGTGTTAACTCTTTCCACCTGCTAGCTCTACATGGAAATCGATTGAAATCAGGAACAGAATTCGCATCATTAAATGCTAATAAGATGGTGTCATGTCTTGGAGAAACAGACTAATGGTTTAAAATCACGAACGCCAGATTGGCCGAATGGAACAGGAAGAATAATTTGCCCAGTCGCTGCCGGAGGGCAAAGCGTTAAAACACATATCTAATGTAGTCCTCCTTCCACTGTTGCTGGTACAAGTACACATGAATAAAGTCAGTAGGTGACTGGACCCAATGCCTAGAGCCAATATTGCTGCAGCACGTCCCACATTGAAGATGTCTGTCTGCTATCTTGCTTCAATTTATTACATGTAAACCTCTCAACAAATGTGACAGGTTTAACCCTCTCTCTGCTGGATTAGGCACAGGTACAGCCCTTTAGGGCATCTCCAATTGCCTTCAGCATGAAGAGAGTTGGAGGAAGAATTCAGTGATATGCTGAACAATTAAAAAAAATATATATCTGGTTTCATCCTGAAACATTGATAGTCGCTATCCACAATTGGTTTGTAATTTTTCTGTGAAAAACAGATATATTGATCCAATGCTTCAGTTATTGTATCATTGTATATCCTAAGTCATTATATATCCTAAGTCATTATCATTGGATAGGATTCCCAATAAATCATTCATTCTGTGATGTTAAAATCTGATACTGTCCAAGCCACACTGAATACTGTGAAGTGTCACTACTGATGCCATGCAGGTTCACTTTGATAATTGAACCGACATTCAGAACATTTGCAAATTTCCTTAAGGATTTTCATTATCATTATAGTAACTATTAAATTGATTAATTTTTATGGGGGAGGGTGGTAGCACAGTGGTAGAACAGTTGGACTTCGGAGCCAGGGTTCCAGGTTCAAATCCTGCCCCGGGGGCCCGGCGTCAATGTTCGCGAACGTTAGTTACCTTGATAGGATGCAATGTCTGTAGAGTGGCAATGCAGTTATCATCCTTGGTCTGGTCAGTACCAGCCGGTGCTCGCAGGTTTACTGCAACATTCAGCGCTACGGATGTTGCAGGTTTCCTCCTGCCCCAAACTGACAAGTTGTGATATAAGTAAAAAATAAAATACAAAAATTATTTCTGATTCGCTCACATCACGGCTGGTTGGTTTATGGCAGGAAGGAACCTTCAAAACCTGAAATGCTGGTAGTGATGACTGAAATATCAGAAATATAACTTCTGTGACCATTGATGGTTCGAACTTTGTTAAAGTAATGGAAAGTAGCTTTGAAGAAGACACAAGAACATGCCTCAATTAATTCCAGAATCGCCTCCACGATACCCAGTATGAAACTAAAAAAACGTGACGCATTGAAGCATAAGTAAAAGGTCTTTTGAAGTTGACTGGAAGGGCCATGATGGTATACATACTCGAACGATCAACAGGATGTAGTGTTGAGATTCATGCTTATTTCATTATTGTATGATGTAAAGCACTAATTCAATCAATCAGTCAATTACTTCATTGCAACTCTGAACCACACTTGCCCAGATAGATTGCCAAAGTAACTGTTTCTTTTAGAACAAACTTGTAGAAATATAATACTATCTCTAGGCCTGTAAAATGCTCACATTGTTTCGAAATAGTCTGATGGATTCTGGATGTCGGACACTGTTGTCCATATTAACAGTACATTCAACAGTAAGCTATGGTATATTATCTTGATAATGAGATGCATGGATCAACACCAATCGAAGGTTAACAGAGGTGCATGGACAGCTGAAGACAAGCCTGTGACATTCGCTATATTAGTGAAATAATCTTGAGAGGAAATGGCCAATAAAATAAACTGTAAATAAAGGAGCCTGAATGTTTTACCAAGAGTTCATTAATGAACTATTTAGCATTCAGTAGGGCGGGTGGTAGCGCAGTGGTAGAACAGTTGGACTTCGGAGCCAAGGTTCTAGGTTCAAATCCAGCCCCCACGGCCCGGCATCAATGTTTGCGAAAGTTCCCTTTCTGACGCGATATTGATAGGATGCGATGTCTGTAGAGTGGCAATGCAGTTATCATCCTTGGTATTGTCAGTAC
>JAUTBT010076599.1:0-13219 GCA_032361225.1 Lepetodrilus schrolli | reverse complement strand
TCATGTCATCAAGCTATAGTCAGTTACACGTGTTCATGTCATCAAGCTATAGTCAGCTACACGTGTTCATGTCATCAAGCTATAGTCAGTTACACGTGTTCATGTCATCAAGCTATAGTCAGCTACACGTGTTCATGTCATCAAGCTATAGTCAGTTACACGTGTTCATGTCATCAAGCTATAGTCAGCTACACGTGTTCATGTCATCACTGAGCAATATGTGTCACAGTCAATATTGACGTCACAAAACTATGGTCAGCTACAAGACAGCATTCACTGATCAATATATGCAAAATGTGTCACAGTCAATATTGTCTTCACAAAGCTATAGTCAGCTACACGTCTTCACTGATCAATATGTAACATATATCACAGTCAATGTTGACTTTACAAAGCAACGGCGCATGCGCTACAAGTTTCGCTGATCTATATGTAACATGGCATGTGTCACTGTCAATATCGACTTTACTGTTATCCACCTATTCTCAGGTCAAGATGAAATAAAAGCACTAAGTGTTGGTGATAACTACCTAAGAGCGATACGCCTGTCTGGTTTTCTCTCTTGATGTTAGAGCACTACCCTTTCGTGTCGATGTCCGCCATTATTGCCCCATGGTATGTTTACGGGCCCTTCATGAACTACGTCTGGCCAACTCCATCACAATGTTATGGAAACAGACAGACATACTGCGGGCTATATTCAATCACAGAGTAGGCCTAGACCTAGTAAATACAATAACAATAACAGAGCAAAGCTAAACTACGAATGAGAAAAGTACGTACTATGTCGAAGTAGTTGTGGTTATTTGAATTTAAACATATTTATTGACCGAAAATGTAGATATCTGAACGATATTGCGCGATTTTTCTATTCATATCAACAAGGTATAGAATGGAATAACCTTTCAACATGGGAGTTACAAAGTTACATATACAATTTTACCGAACTGCCTATCACTGTTATTTTACCAACCGCGAGTCATCTGAAAATTTAACACCGGGGGAAGAAAGAGGGGAACGGTGAGTGACAAAATAATTCCACGTAGAATTGGCAAAGAACTAATGCGATTTAAAGTTTGTTTATTGAAAACATTTGATACAATTTTCTTTCAAGTCAAATGTTTAAGAGAGAATGAGTGAAAAACAAAAGTAGTTTGGAAGTAGCGCTGCACGCAATACTGTTAGGAAGGTTAGTAAACAACCAAATGCCATCGCAAGAAATAACTTTGTTATATTGCAATATGCCATGGGGTTAAAATGGTCTCGAAATACTATTAAAAACAGAATAAAAATAGAATAGAAACGTTGCATTCTGGGATAGAAAATGGCCCGTTTTTCGACATTTCGATTGACGATCTGCTAAATTACTCCGGTGTGTTGAACATTCGACAGGTTATCGGATTTAATGTGTATTCGAACAGGAAAATGACCCACGAAGACCAAATATACAAGTATGTGACGTGCCATTACATATTTCTCCATTTTTACTATAATTTCCTTCCGACCGGAAACCTAGTTGAATTCTGCTCCAATGAAATTGGTATTCAACGGTTAAACGTTGGGCTCCACCCTCCCATCAAACCACCGACGTTTTACTAGTTGAACTAGTTTTACCGCTTCACGGTAAGTTTAACATACTTGATGCCCATTGGCAACGTAAACTGTGGTAAATGGTATACCGATAATTAATATAATTAGCTTCCCTTTGACATTCGGAGTAATCGGAAATAGGGTATTGATCATCTCTGATACCCCGTGTGTGCTTGTGTGTGTGCGTGTGTGTGCGTGTAAATATACACGTGTGTATACATGTCATGCGAACGCATTAACACATTTACACCAGGATGTGCATGTGCATGTGCATGTGGTCTGGATGTCATGCAAATGTATTTTTGCACGTGTAAATGTGCCCTGTATGTAAAATATGTCATGCGGATGCATACCAACAATACATACATATACTTTTAAAGTTTTGAAAGTTGAAAGTTCATAGCTATAGATACATAATATTTTTGGAGGTTAATAAAATTAGTATTTTGTAATTCAAAACCAACGAAAGTTCTTTAAATATGTAACATATACGACCTTATACATAATGTTGAAATTAATATGTGACCTGAATCGTGTCGTGTAATGTGTTAATTTTGTGGTAGTAAAGATCAGAACCCATTCACAAAGCCATCGTATCCACTACGTAGGCCTGCACATCCTCGAAACATGTCATTAGGCCTACTTAGCATCCATCATTTGACGGGTATTAAGTAGTCATAATGGCCAGCGTTTTGAGGATGCTAAGTAAAATGCCCAAATTAACGTAACCCACTCGTATACATTTAATAGTAAAAAGTAAGGTGAAACTAGTATATTAAAGTGGCTTATTAGACACTGTTAAATACTTGTATTTACATTCATATCTGCTTTTAAAATTGACATAAAAGCCTTCTTTTAAATGTATTAAGAATTGGTAAGTATTTACAACAGTTCTTGGTAGTAAAGCATTATGCGTGTTACATTGGGTATATGTAATAATACCAGGAAATATTAACTCATAGGGTATTTCTTAGGATACGTAGTCGGGTTGGAAATTTTCAGCGGGGAAGATTTCCTGTGACACCTGCTCATGGGTGACAGTTGAGAGTTATCCCCCTTTTATTGACGTCTGCTGCTATGCTGTTTAGAAGGTCCTATCTAAAGTTTACATTAAAATAATATCCAGCCTGCTACCGGGAAATGACGTTTACATGATGGCAATGATCATATACTACCATAACACCGGATAACCTGCAGTGAATCAGGTGAGTAAGTTGATCTAGCGATTGAGGGCATTCCAATTATTTTTTTTGGACCCGATCGAAAATACCGATGAAAAGCTTCAGCCTTCACAAATATAGAGACAGTTTTTCTAGCATTCGTTATAATCATATCTACAGTTGTACCAATTACATCAGCACCCTCAACCTACGTGCAATAAAATAATAGCTCATTTAAATATATTTACTTGGTTTTCTCAATAGGCATTCTTGTAGACTGTAGTCTAGACATCACGTGATAGAACTAGTCCCAGTATTACCCAGATAGCAAGTCGACGTTGTTTCGACGCTGCTATGTCAGGACCGTCGGAAAGTAACGTTATAAAAACGTCAGCATACAATCAAATGTTGTTTCAGTATTGGAATCTAACGGCATATATACTTAATTTAACGTTGTTTCAATTAGCATAATAACGTCTGTTTTCAGATGTCTGCCGTCAGGCGTTTTCCCGACGATGTGACGTTATGCTTGTGTGTGTGTGTGTGTGTGTGTGTGTGTATATGTGTGTGTGTGTGTGTGTGTGTGTGTGTGTGTGTGTGTGTGTGTATTTATATGAGAAAAAAACATAAGCTACTCTAAACTTAGCATTGTTGCCATTTTCCAAAAGCTTCTGTCACAATACTAAGGATTCCAATGTACTTTTACGTCATCCTCTATACGAAACTAATTGAATTTGTTATTCTTTGAACATTAGACCCTGAAGTCTAATTCACTTAAAAGGAAAATACAACAGAACTTTTCACAGACAACGTGTCTACTATTGGCGACATTAATGGTTATCGCAAAGAAATATAATTATTGCTCTTTAGGATCAGTTCTTTCCGCCGAGAGAATTTCAACACGAGATTCAATACTTTCTCATCAATTAATTAATGCAATCATTTACAATATCTGCAATACGAAATTGATTGATAACTGTGAAGAACAAAACGGTCCTTCCTTACTATTAATGTTGATACTTGACATGTAATCTGTAGTATGTGCGGTACTGGTCCATTTGTTTTCAACACCTGCAGTTGATTGAGAGCATTATTTGTCACACTGACAGGGAAAACTTCTGTAACATATTGAATTCGTTATCCCTTAATTGTAATGGCATTTGCATGTGTAATTCCACATGTTTATCACCCAATACTGACTTCGAGAGATGTAGTTAAAATTGATATCTACTAGGAGACACCACTTCAAATGTTTATGATTGGTCAATTTGACAATTTGGTCATGTGACTTTAAAGGGCAATTGCTGAAAGACTCTAGCATTGTGATGGCAACACAAACATAGCAATATTATGACGTCATGCACATTTTAAGCTTATTTCTTGATTTCCAAGTAACAACTTTGAAGTGCTATTTTTCTGCATAAATTTTAATGACAAGAATTATATTGGGTGATAAATAACATCTCACCAGAGTGTCTTTGATATCGTTGGTAATGCCGAGCTTACGAACAATCTGCTGTACACATACTAGCATTATAATAACTCAATGTCATGGATAATTAAAGACTAACCAAACGTCAAAAAGCAGCACATTATCAACTTTTGGGGTTAAGCTGGTAAACCATTAAAAAAAGTCATATCAATTACTGAAGCTAAATGTACAGTGTGGTCTTCATAGCGGATGTGCACAGCTGAATGTTATACAGTTTGAAATACTATAATACGCGGTGCAATTATTTTAACCCTGTTTTACTCGAAGCTCTTAGGGAACATTAAGCTCAGGGCTCTTTTCAATGCTCAGGCTGATGCTTTGCTCGAGTCCCTTTAGGGCCGTTAGCCTCTGTCAGGGGTCAACGCTATCTGCGATCCATTTCAGAAGACAACTTTTCATCTAGGAATCAATTGTTTAATTTTATAACATATTACCGCGATACGTTGCTTTCTTACACGTGATGGAGACCGTGAGCCACGAGGTCGGGAGAGCTTTTACGAGAAGTGATTCGATTTCCCGCGTAATTGCCAAACATTACACGCCTTTTGAAGTATTCAAACATTTATGATTTGCGACATGGCTAACAATGCCTGCTTGTATTTATCAGACCGGTGTTCCTATGGTGTAAAATACAGTTATATATTATAGTTGAAGGAGGACTAACATGTTTATAAATAAAATCAATACTTATCACGTGCACGTGTCTATGTTCACCGAACCATAACCAGTTTCTACAACAGCGATGATCTCCTTTTGCCATATTTGGGAATAATTGGACATGCTTGACATACTAGTACTTGGATGTTACGTGGACATACGAAATTGGCGGGAAACGGTCGCCGCTGTCGTGAAACAATACAATGTATAGAGATTAATACACGAGCTAGTGTGTCATATTGATTTTACGACACTAGTGATTTTCAAAGTCAATATTATCCGAGCGAGAGAGAGGAAAATATTAACTTTGGAAATATGAGCGTCGTAAAATCAATATTACACAATAGTAGGCCAGATGCTGAGTAGACCTACCATGTACCCCCCTCCCCCCTACCCCTAACCCTAACTCTACCCCCACCCCACCCCGGACAATTGTTCATGGGTACCAAAATATTCAGTAGAGTCCACTCTACCAGAACAATTATGTTCCCTAGAAAAAAATGTTCATTTGAAAGTTGTACCAAAATTGAGCTTATGCATAGTGCAGTACTATCTGATATGATATGCCTGAAATAGAAACTAGTTCATGTTTATTTTAATAATTTTTTACAAAAACGCGGAATTTTGTAAACAAATCCATAATATGCCAAATTTAAAACTCTGTGGAAACTAAGAAAAATCATCATTTGAGTATAGAAATGCACCTATGCACCTAAAATCAAAGGGGATCGTTGTACTACAAAAATTAGTACGGTAAAATATGCATGTTGGAATTTCAGTCGTTTCCATAGCAACATATAAAAAGACTTACGCCAATTCCTTCAATTGCATTAGTCATGAGTAAATGAGTACACTAACAAAGTGGAAATGGACTAGACTTATCTTGTTTATAAAGGCAAATCCGTGGGTGTACACAATTGTGTCTGTTGGCAATATTTAAAATCCAATATGGCCGCTAAACGCGCCAAAAATACTCGTCTATGCACCTTAATGTGATAGTTGTCTACTTCCGATGCCAGGAATTACCGAAGCTTTACATGCTAACCATCATTCAATTGATTACTACTACTACAGTCACTATATTATTTGTGGACATTTGTAACCTATCATTGTTGTATTTTATGGGTATAAAGTTCATAGAAGAAGCAAGTGAGCAGCCAAATAGGCGTGTGGAGCGAGCATAGTATCACATCGTCTCTTTAACAAGGAATAATCACTCACCTGAAACACATTAAAGTTGATAATTTTATATAATTTATGACATTCCATGTTACAATAAATCATCAAATTATACAAATAATCATTCTATTCAAATTGTAGCGATCCAAAACATTGGTGTAGACCCCAAATTAATGTTACTTGTACTAATACTATAAAAGTTATAGTCCTCATAATGATTTCGTTATTTGGCAGCTATATTACAATTTTATGCTAATGTAGAGGTCAAATGACATTCATAATCTTTCCAATAGATTCCCCACTATGCATAAGCTCCATTTTGGTACAGATTTCATGTATCTACCTCCAAAACAGAGGAGATATGGTCAGTTGACTGTTTTCCCAAGACAGTCTCTATTTTGTATATGTTGCTATGGAAACACCTCTAGTGCCATTTTACACGTATTTTAAAGTAATAAATTTGATATTACAATAATCTTTTTTGATTGTAGAACACATCGGTGTATTGTTTTACTTGAATATACCTCTCTTTTGGTTTCCACAATGTTTGAAAGTGGTGAATTATGAATATTTCCGCAATATTCTGAATTTAATTAAAAATTAATAAATATACAAATTAAATAAATATGATATAGCCTATCGAATCTTAATACACAATGCATAAGCTCCATTTTGGTGTAAATTCCACCTCTCAATCCAGCAACTCGGGTTCGAATCCCAGGATCGGCATGATCCTCTGTTACTTATAGTAGTATCTAAAATATTCCATTCGTGGATCAGTGTCAGGACGAATGTTTTCTATCAGAATTTCAATTGACAAATGGTCACGAGTATTTCTAACTTTTTGCGTTGTTTCGTAGCACGTTATTTCCATGACATGCCTTCATATACATGGATACTAGCTTACAGCTAGCGACCGCTATGTTGAACACCCACTACCAGTATATGAAATCCCACGCGATGGGTTCAATATCGGAAACGTCTCGCGTGCGGACATCACTGGATAGCCACCAACAACCAGAACACATCGGGCGACCATGACATTGGAGCCGTGGTACTTAATTAGTATGCCTGATACATCATATGACGTGTATTCGTTCTAATCGTCTGCCATTCATTACCACCTTTGTTCTTCTTTGATATTTTGCCATTCTTGGAAAAAAATGTACGTTTATTGTATTAGCATATAACACGAATTACTGAAATGAATGTTTTGTTTATGACAATTTATAAACAGACGCTTCGTTCGCCATTCGGCCACGGACGACGATATTCCAGTATTGACATCATATCGTATACCAGAGTCAGCTACTATCGTTAAAGTGACAGCACAATATGATAACGGTATTAACGGGGTAAATAACATTTTCAAAAAATGGGGTGAAAGTGGAGTGAAGTTGGTGTCCTCTTTCCTTTATTATCCTGCTGAGATTCGGATCATAAACAATAGCAAATTAGCTACCTGCCATATGAAATGTCAGAACGTATAATGGAGATGAAGAACAACGCCATCATACTTCAATAGTAATAAGAACAGAGAACACTAGAATTGATTAGGACTACAGACTGTATTCACCTCGGGCTAATAGATTCCTCAAATGCAGGTAAAAATACATAGTCACCTGTCTAAGTGTGCTCCGGGTTCATTCGCCGACACGTGCGCGTGCAAAACGAAGGTAGTTATTACTTAAATCCGTATCCGAGTAAAACAGGTTCTGCTCAACGTAATAATCTAATAGACATATCTCAGTTCAAGTTAATGAGAAGTTTCATAACGCCTTGTTCGCAAGGCCCAACGCCTGCCCAGTAATTAAAAACAAGGACGCTATTCGGGGAGTATTTTACTGCTTGGACGTAGGCTAGATGGCCCACGTGTCTAGTGCCATCGCGGGGTTTCTTCCCCCAGGCGGCCGCAGTTTTCTACACGCATATCAAAGATGCTTCCATAAAATGCTATATTACTACTAATCATTATAACTCGCTGCTGCGCTTTTGAACCTTTGACTACTTCTCGCGGTAATGTATCAGTTTTTCGCCGTTTGTCACAGACGCTGTGCGGAGCTGTTTCCGTCGTACCTCTGATTTGCTTTTCATCTTCGATTTTACTCAAGGTAGCTCGCTGGTCGCGACATTAGTCAGGTAACGTCGGTTCAACTTGAATTATGGATTCATAATGAAATCAAAGAGCTGGTTCGCTTCACTTCTAATGATGGCTGATAGGCTTATTACTTGTTCTTTGGCGCTGACTTATTCTCTGATCACATTTTCGATTATTTATCATCGCCTCTCTTTGTGTGGCCAACCCACCTTCCCTATCACCATTTACTGCGGCCCTACACCGGAAGAGCGGAAGAATACTGTAGGCACTCGGTGTGGTAATTATGCCCCTAAGAAATCCTTTCTTCTCGACTCTGTATTGTAATTTCGCACGCAACGTCCGAAATAGGGGCAAATCAGGTAGTGATCGCGTTATTTCAGGTAGGATTGTCAAAACCGGACGAGCGACATAAGGGTATCTAACTGTGGCCCGTAATCACCTATTATCTCCCTTCACTCACCGGAAATAGATCATATGCCAGGAATGATAGAAAATCGGCGGATGATTTCTTTGAATGAGGGAAATTTGTCAAAAACTCACCTTTCTTGTGATTAATTATAATTCATCTCAAATACAAAAGCCAAGCCACAGTGTTAGTAGAAAGTCATGACAAGAAGAACACTAGTGGTGATTATATCAGCCCTTAAATGAAGAGATACCTTTCGCTTGTCAATTGATGATGGTTTGATTGAATTCAAAGGACGCACAGTCTTTGATATAGTAACTCCACCAAGGTAAATTTTGAATCGACCCACCAAGTCGACGGTAATTGCAAGCAGATATTTTCTTTGAAATAGGTCTGGCATTTAGACATCGTCGCTATCCAAGATAATCTCTCATCCCTTCTGCGCACTACTTGCGTGTTATGTTGAACTCACGCGATATTCGTTCCCATTGAAATCTTTAATTCACACATGTAGATATTTTATAGGTAAAAAAAGACGTTATAATTGTCTTGTCGTCATCGGTTTAACCTCACTTAACCGCATTTTAACCGCAGTCTGTAGGGATAAAGTAGCACAATAGTCGCTATTGGGTCATTGTCACTAAAGTGAACACATCTCAGGTGAACTCTACTTAATGATTTGCGTCAATTAACACAGAATCCAAGCCCATATTTTAGTTAGTGTGGTGGCGCGTACATGGTAATACGTGTATTATTATGTTCTTTGTGTCACCATAGCGTACATTTTGAGAATAAACTGGACTGTTATATTATGTAATAATATTTTTAATTAATAATATTACATACTTTTAAGCAGTTGTGTTTTAATATATGTACACAAGCTGACAAGGTTTACATGTCTACACAGTTTATACTGTTAAACCATTTTATAGTGCTATATTGAGTATTCTAAGTCTATTTCTAGTTGTTATTTGGAGGAATACACTATATTGCAATCCTCATTTTCTGTTATCATTGACGGCTTCAGTAATATATAACAATAGGGTGGGAACAGTGAGGTGATCCTGTTGTCATCACGTGAAGCTTAGATAGGTATTCTGGTATTGAAAAACATGTTTAGCGCGATAAATATTGTACGTTATTTTATTATATTGTTAATATTATTTATTACTGATTTTCTCGAATTCGCACTTAATATATCAATTCAGAATTTCTGAGAAATACAATAACACATTTGGCTAAATTTTAGAACATTTTCTCGCTCTTGTTCTGTCCAAAATAATTGTTTATATCAATCTACGGTAGAAATAATTCCATGACCTCCCTCTTCAAAGGCCAGTAGATAGTAATTACGATGTCTGGATCATGCCATCGTTCTTATTTGCGCATTTATATGTCTAACTTGATTTAGGCGATGTACGTGTGTATATTATTATTTTAATAATGTACCGTTATTTACAAGAGCGTGTCTCACAAATTATATAAACCAAAAGATCGTTTTTTGATCGACATGAGACTTTAAGGTGTCGTAGTAATTGGATAATGAACCATTCGAGATGAATAATGCCAAAGTTTTACTTTGGCAAGCTATGTTATACACGTATGTTCAGTATTAAATAATGGATAGTAAGAGCGGGTTTTAATGGATGGAATCTCTGAATAATCTATAGTTAAATTATGTCATAATTGTATTTCATATATTATATAATTCGTCTAGCAATGACTATCGTTTATTAATAGGCCTATTTGAATACACTGATTTATCTGTGAATTGCTTTTCCAGTCATAAACATTTGCCATGAATCACTAACATAAATTGTATTTGCTGTGAATCATTAGCACACATTATTAAAGAAACATTATCGTTACGAATAATATAAATCTAAACTTCCTTGTAGAGCCACAATCTGATTGTAATAATAATAATAATAATAATAATAATAATAATAATATACTTTTAAATATTTAAATACTACATATTAAATTTAAATTATTAATATATTATTCGATCCTGTCTTTGGTTATTTATTAATTATAATATAAGTTGTTGGATTGCAAGGAAAAGAAGAAAGCGGATGCAGTTCTCCGGATAGTAGGCTGTCTGTCAGAACGACGGATCCTCCCCTCGCTGGACCAGGTTAGTATCCAACGTTCGATCGTCAAATTCAAATATTTGCACAACTTTTTAACAGGTTTGAATGAAGGCCGCCTCGCGTAGGCTAAGTGGCGACAGAACATAGTGTTTTCCTCCCAACTACTTGTAACATCGCAGCGCTAAGCGGCTTCACGCGATCGCTCGTTTCTCACTCACACATGAAATGTAAACAGGCAAGTGACTTAGTCTACCAACTATTGACTTGTTGGATGGGTCAGGAGACGAATCCACCACCTCGCCTTTCCTCGGCTTTATGCGACGACGAGGAGTTCCCTTTTACCTTCTGAAGAGAGATCAGACGGGACGTTAATGGAAAATGGAATATTAATGATGTCGCTTTAAATATAATGTTTGTCAGATAAAAGCCTACTTAGGGTAGCCATAACATCGGTTGCACCACTACTTCCAACAAGCACAACTGAGAGATATGACCTGCATGAACTTATAGTATGAAAAATGGCCTATAGCTATCATTATATATTTACAGTTATATGTATTTATTTATTAACATAAAATGTAATTTAAAGAAGTATTTAACCTAATTTGCAATTGAAAACAAAATCCAATAAACTTATTACATATACGTATTTCATAATCAGTACACATGCCCGTTTTCGTAAAGTTTCAAATAAAAGCATCTACGGACATGCTATGACATGACACGTACGTGGTACTTTAACATCACGACATACAGGTTACAAGGTATGAGTGACTGAATGTATGTATGCCTACATTTCTGCCTTTACCTAGTTTCCAGCTAATGAAAGTTTTTACTCTGTAAAGGGCGTCTGTCTCACGCCATGACCAAGTAGTTATTCAAGTGAGGGAAGCTTGCGCGGAATACATGACAGATGAAAACATTACTTGGGAACAATGCGTGTCAGATTGCAAACATGAACGCGTTCAGTGTCTGCTGGAATGCCTGGCCTCCACCCATCCACACGTGCTCCACAACTGAATCATCCACCAGGGTAACCGCCATTATATTAATTCGAGTCAAACTCTTCATTACCGAGTTACCTCCCCTTCCACACACGAGTTCAACTCCTTACCAAAGTCAAGGAGACATGTCAGAAAATCTCTTTATAAACCAATAACAATTGAAAGTAGTTTGTCCTTATTTCATACTTCTGACCCTCTGTTTATTGTTTATGAGTGTATCAATAATTGTCGGTTTTAGCTTGGAGAAAGTGTTTGGGGATAATGGGTCTTTGAGTGGGTTGTCGCACCTTAGCTGAAGTAACAACTAGTCGCTGAAGCGTGTAAGTTCTTTGCTAAGCGTTCACACCTGACGTTTGCATTCTATTCATCCATAGCTTAGGAAATCCAAAGAGGACAAACTTTCTTATAATTCACTAATGTATACAAACCCGAGGGGAGTGTCTGGACTGACTATGGGGGAAGATGCGACTTTTTGTAGTTCAGTTTTCATCAAGTCAGACACTCTCTTAAACTCCCCGAGGAATATATTGTTTAATTTAAACTAGATAAGTGACCCGAGAGTTTATTGGGTAAAGCTGTACATTATTATTATTATTATTATTATTATTATTATTATTATTGATATTGTCGTTGTTATTATTATTATTATTATAATTATTAGTATTTTATTACATTTCATCCATCATACAATTTCACATACAACTTCACAATTTCGCGGAATTTATGCATGAAATAAACATGCCCTTTTAACCGACGAATGTGAATATGAAAATATAACTAAAACAATATTGAGAACTAATAAGATATCAACCGTTACCCATGTCAGTTTACTTGTGAGTTCACACACCTTTATACCCCCAATAGCACACAGTGACATGGCATACTGACAGATTATAATGTTTTCAAACACTTCACTTTGTCTCGCTAAACTTGTCCCACCATGAGAGAATAGTCTGGCACCGATATGACATGCACTATTATGAAAAATACCGTGCAAACGAATGTGCACTTCAGAGAATAGTCATTGATGTTGACGTGCATAATTATGAAACTTGAAGACGTTAACTCGAGAGAAGCAATATATCGATATAGATTAACGGCATATGTCAACAAGCTAATGCCAGAGATTTACATAATCGACAAGTGCTGGCTATAGTCGTTCTCTGACACGCAGAAGAGTGTGTACGTGCTGGCGAGGACGTTAACACGTGAAATATAACACGTGACTTCAGTCAACCTGGTAATTTCAAAACGTTAATCGTATATTAATATGTGTACAATACAGCAACCATGAAGTTTGGCATATGACGTACGTGGGACTTCAAATCAATAGTAATAGAAATAATCCCCATGAACGAAAAAGTAAGTTCATGACTTTCCAGGCCGCGAGATTACGAAACTAATTTTAGTACGATTGTGTGTGTGTGTGTGTGTGTGTGTGTGTGTGTGTGTGTGTGTGTGTTTGTGTTTGTGTTTGTGTGTGTGTGTTTGTGTGTTTGTTTACATAGTCTCTGCATTGCAATCCATTAAATGTCCACGC
>JAUTBT010076588.1:0-13220 GCA_032361225.1 Lepetodrilus schrolli | reverse complement strand
CATTTAATTCGTCTGTTTAAATTCTACGGGCGAGTGCTTGAGAACATTTATGATCTCAACTTACAACCTACCCAGTTCACCCTGCACGACGTCAAATCTACTGAAGTCTCCTGTCGTCCACTGAGGCCGTCTATGTATCTCCTTCAAAACAAGATCAAGTTTATGTTTTACCTCAACAATACCGAGTTGATGTTTCAGCAGCTATATCGCCATGGTCGCCAGACTTCACCGTCAACGGATTAGCTGACAAATGACTTAAGCAAGCTTTAAAGGCATACAAGTACGGGTGTGTTTACATATTTTATTGTCAAACATATTTTTATATGTGCATTTGATGTTTCTATAAAAGTATATTGGGTAATCAGCCACATTTCCCGCATATCCCACTGGTTTTCAATATTTTCATATTTTCATTTTTTCCCCCCATATGTTTAGTTACGCAGCTTTATTGGTATCAGTGGTCGTGAAAGGTTATCTTGACCGTGATTAGCGTTGTTCCCTTTAGTCTATTACACTATAGAGCATTGAGATATTAAAGTACATTACCAACTGATTATTCGGGTTTTACCGGAAACGTAAACTGCAATTGAATTTGACGTATCCTACCGCGGTGAAAAGATATTTGGAGGTACAGAAACTGTTATATGTATGCTAAGTGCATGCACTTTGCATTTTAAACTCCAATTCAGTCCAAAACGACAACTTAATCTGGGATTGTATGCCTTTAATGAAAAATTAGGCCAATAGCGCTCTTGTAAATGTCTCGCTGATAACTATGAGAGTGGTATACCCGGGCTATTAGTGGCTGCAAGAGCTTCATGGAAAGGGTGTCTTACCGCGAGAGCGACCCAATGTGTGAAATCAATTTAAAGTATTACCGCGAGAGCGTCCGGCGGAATTTCTTTCATGACGCCTGTTCTACTGTTGATTATTACTTGATCTATATGAACTGTATAAGGTTGGATAAACAATAATAATATCAATTGCTATGGCGACGGCTGTTAGATGTCAATGTCATTGACTCCCACCGAGGTGGCCGCATACGTTGTATGCAAGGATTTATGTTTCGATGCCAGCAAGCTAAAGACAACTGGAAATCGTGGAAATGGCTGTGGATTGGTCATACTTGGTCGAATGACAACGTAGTTCCATATGGAAGATTGGTCTTTCGTGTTCTCAACACCTCGTCTCACTCACTCACTCGTTAGTAGAAGTGTTATAATCTGTATTAATTACTGTCGGGTAAGCTAGTCGATATTCCCTCCAGAGCGACCTGTAAATTCCTATATATTCTTAATTTCACACATAGGGTCGCTCTCGCGGTAAGTAACCCATGGAAAGGTCCTCAGTTCTAAACTGTGGAATGCAAAGTTATTTCTTCAGTTTCAAGGTTTGAAACTAAATGTACTTCACCAGTGCAGCTAATCTCAAATTGAGATTGTACATAACGAAGCAGTTCGTATAATTATAATAAAGACATTTTCTGTAGTTTTACTAGCCCATATGGATAGCTGTAATAGTACGTGGGCAACCATTATCTTATCTATAGAGTGGATAAACAATTTAAATTGACATATTAAATATAATACAAAGACATAGTTGCAATATTGACCTTTGCTTGGAAATAATTCTTCACTGTCATGTAAGTATGACAACATATAAGTATGACAACATATAAGTATGACAACATATAAGTATGACAACATATAAGTATGACAACATATTCTTAGTCAATAGTGGTTTGAATGTGAAATTATTAAATAATAATATTCCTACGAGATGGATAATGCACTAATAGTGAACTGATACACACTATGCGGCAATATTCTGATATTAGGCCCCTTGTCGCTTGATGAATACACACTCACTGTAATAACATATCAAGAGTGATCTTCTATATATAATAAGATAACAACATCGATTTCCACACTGTCAAATGTGGACCATGGCAGATGTATAGTAATCAATACTACTACTATCAACACATTTCTGTTCTGTTTCTCAGGTGCGTACCGACAAACACTGATTGCGTATTTACATACGTTCATGTGCCACTCCTTATGTTGAATAGAAGAACGAGAATATGTCTAGACAGTGGAATGGCATGTGTGTTTACATGGATTCATATGTTTGTTCACACACACACACACACACACACACACACACACACACACACACACAGAGAGAGAGAGAGAGAGAGAGAGAGAGAGAGAGAGAGAGAGAGAGAGAGAGAGAGAGACAGAGCATAAGCGTGCACACAGGCACACCAGCATAAATACACATGCACATAATAGAATAATGAACATGTATTTCGATTCACAACAGTGATATGTTATTCTGTGGAACGTAGAATGTGGAGACTATCATGCGCAGAGTATTGTGGCAAGATTATATCTTGTTACTGTAACTCGGGTTTTCTGAGGACGAATGAGAGAGAGAGAGAGAGAGAGAGGGAGAGAGAGAGAGAGAGAGAGAGCGAGCGAGCGCGAGAGAGCGAGTGAGAGAGAGAATAAATAAATCAAATGCTAATAAATAGTTTGAATAATTATTAACTAGCATCAAATTTATCATCGGATGTACACTATTCATAATAATCTATTACCAATTCAGAAGCCGGATTCAATTTAATAACAATAATACTATATCACTACAAATTAGTAAGTAAAAGAAATGGTGATGTACATCAATTAAGTCTAGAATAAATGTGCATTACAGTATTGCTATTTTTGTTAGCCATTAGTCTAAAGTCGCATGTTACACAGTTTTCCTTATTAACAGTTGTCTCTAAATAATAATAATACGTATTTTAATTCAATATTTTATAACCATTGGGATACCTGTAAATAATAGTATCGGGTATTTAAATCAAACTCGCATCTCAGTGAAATATAGATCATAGCAATTTCAATTTGACAAATTTATACATCATTTAAAATTTATATTTGTAAGATAATTATGTTTTAATTATGATACTATTGGATCTAAATATTCCTCATTTCAGTATTCCAATTGCAATAATAATAATAGTAATACTACTACTACTACTACTACTACTACTAATAATAATAATAATAATAATCACAATCATCATCATCTTAATCATAATATGTACAAATAATAATAAACCTCAATATACTCATAACAATTTTAATAGCAATAATTTTAGTAAAAGCTAAATAAAATTATTAACATAACCAACAGCAACAAGAAATGTGTGATACCAATATTATATTATAATTAATTTGGTAATTTAGTTATTGTTAATTAACTATTTTATTTTTCAGTGTTAATAAGCTAAAATACTACACGTTCAGTTTTTACATTTACAGTAGTCTGCATGTAGCTGTTACAACTACATACATTACAAGTGAATGTCTACATTTAGACATAATAATTATACACTTTTAAACACACTAATTATATTCATCAAATCAAGAGACTATTATAGCATATACATGGAGGTTGCCATCGTTCTATATTCTCACTTAATTAAAATATTTATTTGAAGGAATTCAGAAGTACTCGTTGTATTTTAACATATTAATAATGACAAAGGTGAAATGAAGATACTAACGAGACATTGGTGACGCATATCAGCAACATTTAGGAATTTGGATTCTGATTACTAGTATATATTTTTCTTTATTTAATTAAATGAAACTGAAAACCGATGTGCATCACCAACAAATTACGTTAATATCTTAGGTAAATTTAAACTCTTCAATTTATGCAATATATATTTCTTGCTTTATTCACGAGATCATGTAAAACTAAAATAACATGTAGCATGCTAATCGATTACGCTTTTCCTTGTTGCTAATCGATTAATTGTATTTTAAGCGCGAAATCTTAGTACGATGAAGAGTGGTGTTTTTTTCCTAATTATATTCTTACTGTCAACTAAACGAATTTGCATTATCGTACTATATCTAATAGTTATTAGGAGAAAATAGATCGTATTGTTCAATCTATTGTTACATCCTGGTTAAAATCGATATAATAACGTCTTATATATCTCGAGTCTATTGTGTTTACTTGTATTAATATTGATGATGTTTTCATATTCTAAATTAGCTGATATTGCATCAAGGTAAATTATAATATGCGTATTGCAAAATATATTATACGTGAAGTTCACCGTTCTTATGTTTATCCATATTTATTTTGCTAATTTTCCACATAGTTATAGTACTTTTTAAAAATTAGAAATAAAATATAATTATAGTATTGTTTAGGAAATAGCATACATTATATTATTATTATTAATTTTTTTAAAATTACCTAAATTGTAGAATTTAATTTTAGAAATTGCATGAATTATGAACTATAACATAATCTTGTAAAACACACATTTTCTTCAGTAACCCCCCAACCCCCTCAACCCGGACTCATCCACGACATCATCCCCACCCCTGATCACCCCCGGGACGCTGGGTCCCCACCCCTGTTAGTTCTCGCCAGGCATGACTCTTAACTGGTGCGAAAGGTTTCTTTCTAGGTGTCACAAACAAAAACAAATATTAATTCCTGTTTTCATGGCGCCGTGGGCTGGCCCGGCACTAAGAGGTTCGCTGCTCGACACGAGAAGAAAACAATAGTCCCACTGACAGGCAAACAACGAATGTTGACAGTAGCTATTCCACTAGGGCCGCTTGCACCGTCCACAGTAACTAAATGTGCCATACCAGGATTTGAACGGCGTAATCTGTATGAAATGACTCAATTCCCTTAACAGCGACCGACTTCGAAGTTGTTTGCAAAATGGTTTGAACGCCTGCAGTTTCTCGTACTACGAAAATCGCCATGCCGTAAGCTTGGCAAATTCCGGCAAATCCTGCATCCGTGCGGCGAAGGGTACATTGACTGCGTGTCTCCGGGCCACCAAGTAATATGTGCAAATTTACAGTTAAAAGATCGCAAAACAACGCTAAGTTGGACAATGAGAAAGGCAAATTTGTTCAGGGATTGTTCTACGACTAAGAAAATTCGTTGCTATCCTAGCTTAGCGGCATTTCGGGCAACTTAGGGTTTCGTAGGGGAATACTAGAAAGTGACAAGGGATTTGGACTGGTAAAAAGGGGTAACTGCACGTTACGATACAACCCTTGACCAGCACACCTGCCTCACTGGGGGGAAATCCAAATCACATGCATACACCACGCGGCTACAGGTTGGTGTTTAATATTTGAAGGCACCAGGAGATGGGGCAGGATTTGTTTTTGTAAACGTGCTTAATGTTTCGGAACGCGCGTGAATAAGCATGGCTTTCATATCCATTACCGGGAGATTATGAACACGCTGACAATATTCGTCAGGCAGCATTTTGCATCTGAGTTCTAGAACGACAGGCACATAGCACAATTACAATTTTCTATTGTTCTCTGACATCCTCTGCTCCCCGTTTTATATTATGTCTTGATCGGTGTGCATATAATCTAATGTTCATAATAGTAATACTAGGCTAGAATAGTAAAAGACATTTAAACTATAACTATGCAAGCCTATGTCTTTATATATTACTATTAAAATTAAACCTCAATTCAATTAATATTACTATCAATGCATAACTTCATTAGGCTGCCGACCTTACATTAATATAAAATCATAAGCTAACTATGTTTTGATACACTCACATAATAATAATTATGTGTGATTTTTTTTAGTAATCTACGATATATTTTAAAAAATCGTTGTAATGTTGATAAGTAAGTAAATGCCTTTATATGTATGAAGTAATTATATCTATTGATAATTATATTTTCTCGATGTACATAATAGTTCAGGGCAAAACTATACTTTAGTACCCTATATTTAGGGGTAGACCGTACTCCTATTCTAACATTGTACACATTTGTTGAAAAAAAACAACTTATATTGAACATTCATGATCATCAACCGTCCGCTTACGAATACATAAACTGTGCCCGTTAACTGGCTGTTTCATTAACTGGGTTTTTCCCCAGACATGACGTTTTGCCTCTATGACGTAGTATTGTATGTACGTCACCAGCTCCACTCGATTAACCTACGGGACTGCTCATAGAGTACGGTCTACCCATATATGCTTTAATATATATATATATATATATAGTTTATTAAAGCATAGTTTTGCCCTAAACTATTAGTTCTGTTCTTGTCTATGTTATGAGAGCTGAGCCTGACGACGACTAATCACAATTTTCCAGGAATCTGGGCAAGGTCACTGCTCCTACTATATTATTACTACTTCTCTGTATCATGCTACATGATTTATGAGAATAAATTCTGTTCTGTTCTGTTCTGTCCCTACGAGTGCCGAGGGTCGATAGTGGAGCAAAGTAGAAGTAGTCCAGCGCCTCACAAAATATCAGTTTTGCCAACTCGTTTAATAAATTATTTGAACACGAATGTGAGATTCTATTGATCACATAACGGTAGAAACTATTGTAATATCGATTTTCAGTCACCAATACTATATATAGGCAAACGTCTTTTGAACTGGGTTAAAGCATACAGACAAAATATAGTTCCAAGTTAATGTGTAAATATTAATAAATGTGCATATTTTATTGAAGAAATTGTTTAACTTTATATTCGACAAATTAAGTGCCAAGAAGAGGCTCTAAAACACTTTGATATTGCGTATGAATACAATTATAAAAATCTATTGTGTTATTGCACTAGTGAAAATATTTATATTTATAGCATGGGTTTATTGCACTCCATAACTCCTATGTGATAAATATGGTTTATATAATGCATCATCACTAATTTGAAATTCTGAAACAACCAATTTTCATACCACTAGTACTTATCTTCATACCACTATTACTCATGCTGAAACTATTCTTCAGATAAATTATCTAGTTAGGGACATTAGTGGGATATTATAATAATATGTTCGCACACTATGCGAACCTCATACATGTATAGTTCATTATATTATTTACTAATTATATTATTAATCATATGATATTATTGAAATAGGTGTGTTATTTTAATTTAATTTTGTTTACATCATAACCTCTTATAAAGAGTATGCAGTGTGTTTCGTTATATTGTTTGCTGGTTTAGTTTTAATTTAGAGCCGCGTTCACGATTATTTCGCTCATAGCATGACATCGATTTTACTCGTCCTTATTAATGCCTTCGTGTTGCAGTAAACATGCGACTTTCGGTAGATACTGATGAACCAAGGATGATAGTTCCACCATAAGAAAGGTAGTCTGTTCAGACATTGGTACCGTCCCGTCCCCATTGCGGTTTCGAAACCAGTGACCTTTGGCCCCGAAGTCTAACGATCCACCAGTTCTAGCTATCAGCGACCATGCCATGTACAAGATCCGCCTGTAGCCTATTGGGATATACGAACCGTTGATGAACAGTATACTAGATAGCATATAGAATATATGTATTTCCGTATCGAATTTGCCTTTAGGATGGCACTCATTGCCTAGTAACCTGTTTTCCACCGACAGCGTTTCTATGCACGGGGATTGAATGCTGCATAATCTCCGTCTTGTTTTACTTTCACTACGATTGATAACGCTATATTTTTTCTCCACAGCATTGTATTCAAATTCAGGAAGCTCTCGTTCCCAACCTACTTTAAATAATTTCAATATCTAAAAGCTAAAACGTTGTCAATATATTCAGGACATTTTGACATTAGACCCCATCAAAGGGTACCTAGTCTTAATGCCGTTAATCCTGTTGACATATCACTAGAATCCGTCTGACGAATAGTGTGCAGGACTCTCGTAAAACAATGCCGGGTATCGAGACTGCGACGGTTGTGGGCAATTCGACTCCAGATTCGCGGTGTTACCGTCAGGTCCCAGAGCACAGACCGCTAGACCACTTGTCCTCACTGGAAGCATAACACTAGTACTAGCACCGGCTTTCAAGTGGATCTCGTCGGCCAACTCAAGTTTACACTACAGATGAGATCATTCTTGTGTTGATCAGCACACACGACACACGTTATTCATAGCGACATGCTGTATGGGCAATGACACCGAGAACATCCACACCGATTGCAGATCAATGCTTCTCTGATGTTGCTCTGGCGTTAGTGATCTCGGTGCACCATTGTTGAATACGAACATTGTCAATCTGTCAACGTGCAGTATCATTGAGGAATTGCTCTCACATGTTTCCGACATAAAAACTGGTAATACTAACAAATCAGGCAAAATTGCAGTTCTGAAAGAAAATGTCTTCAAGTAGATAGGTTTAGAATGATGTCATTCTAAATCAATTTTTTTTTTACAGAGCATGTACAACCTATCAGACTCTGAACCAGAAGCATATGGACATCATTGAACACTCACGTCCTTCATACAATGTATGAATCATCCGTGTTCACCCCATTTCCCCAAAGCGCACCTGAGCAGTTATTCTGGATATTTGCGATATATTAATGTGTATAATAATAATATAGATAGCTAGTTGCATACTGTTGTTGATCAATTGATATTATTCATGTGCATATTCTAACTTACACTTCAACGCTAGCAAGCCTGTCAAATATCACGTGATCAGCACACTTGTATGACGTATTACGCAGCAATTCCCGCGTTTGAAGTTGAAAATTGGAAAACTAAAGTTATCTAGTATAATAAGACTTTAGAAATTGTGCAATAGGACAAGCGCTAGCGCCGCATAGACGACTGGTCTCTACGTAGTTGACTGCGGTATGAAGTATACATTTGCACATTTGAAAGCTGAACTTGTATTGCCTTACCTTTCATATTAGTGAATAGGTCTGCCAGTGGGTGGTCGGCTGGTTGAAAATTGTCCTGACAAGATCCTGCATATATAATAAGTACTATCTTCTGTGCATATGCATACATTTCTTTGATTTATTCATAGATAATGGATCCAAAGCTGGATTACTGGTTCAAATTCACGAACTAAATTCCTGGATTTACTTCTTAGCTTTCCGATCAGATACGAATTAAATCCTCCAGTGTTTGATGTTTTGAACACAATATTTATATACATAGAAATACTTTTTAAGAAATAATACGAACGCTTTAAATAAACTTACATATACCATTAACTTAAACCTCGGGTAAATACGGGATATTCTAAACCAATCAAAGAGGCTTAAGATCCAGCTAAAAAGCATTTGGTATCGGGTAATTGAAGATAGGATTATACAATAAAAGTGAAAATTATCCCGTGAAAGCTCTCTCAGCTCATGAATATTTCATGCTGATTTTAGATATAGATCCCGATTAACTGAGACGCCGCCTTTATAATTCATAGATTAGCAAAGAGAGGAGGAACTTTCATTAATGCGTAACCCAATAGTAAGCCACATATGCCAACTTTTTGAGGTACTTACAGTGCGAATTGACTTCATTTGTACTGTAACACGTAAATGTAAATAATGACGTAGTATGCATCTCATACCGCATCACTATCTCAATGGAAGGTTGTAAATGCAGGAGGTATATCCACGTGCATGACTATGCGCTTAACAGAATATAGTATTACATTAAAAGCTATTAAACTGTACTATAATCCTGTTGATTTAAATAGAGCCGGTGTTTTTTTCTTCTCAATGCATAAATTACACGGGGGTCAGAGCCGAGTTTGCTTTATGTTTTCGTGAAAACGAACCAAAACCCAGTCGATTCTGGTTATGTACCATCACCAACATGTGCATTGACCATTTGAAAGGATTTTCAACATTTCCACTACTAGTATATACATTTCATTGTTTTTGTTTGGGTTTCTACGTCACGAAATCATTAGTAGCGTACACAAATGCCTCTGTGAACTTGGGTAGATTTTGACCAGGTCACTATACTTTTCTTTACTTGAAGTTTAACGTCTGCGTCCAGCGAAGCTGATATAGCAGACGGTGTCACTATACTCTGTATCTGAAAACATTTAGGTAAGCTTCTGTAGTAATAATAAGCATTTGTTAATTTACATATAAACTATGGCATTGTATCAATTATGTGCAATTCACTATTTATCGTTTTTGTAAGCTATCGACTGCTTGTCCGTAATATATACTATGGTATGTCCTAATATATATGATACACCTGTTTTGTATATATTTTTTATAAAAGCTAAAGGTGCTAGCTGCATGTAATATATAGATGTTCAATTAGATGGACACCGATTTCGCATACAGAGTATAGTGACCCGGTCGAAATCGTCCAAGGCATGTGGGTAATATGCTAATGATTTCGTGACGTATAAACCAAAACAGCAACAATGAAATTTATATTGTGGAAATGTATAAAACACTGTTAAAGCGCCATTGCACATGCTGGGGGTGGCACATAACCAGAATCTACATAAAGCAAACTCGGCTCTGACATCCGTCTTATTTATGAATTGAAAAAACACAACACGGGCTATATTTAAATTAGGCAACTGCGCTAATTGTATTTTTAAAAGGATTATTGTTTAAGAAGTATTATTTATAATAATAATTTACATTATTACATTAAAAGAGTTGTTTCTCTTTAGTATTTCAATATTTCGTTGAATTCATGTTTAAACAAAATATTGCGGGGCCATATTTTGAAGACATACCTACGGTTTAACTCCAAACATTTATTTATCAATTATCGCCATTTAACGATTCTGTAATGCTATCTGTGAACTTCCAGCGAGTGAGGCAGGGGGTTGTAACGGCCATTATAGACTAGGCGATTTTTATTGCCGTAACAATGTTTCCATAAGTTGCGGCAACAGTTGTCTCCGCAACACTTTGCTATACATTTATGACCGTATTATTGTTTCGAGCGATTGAAGGGCAGTTTGCGTCGATATATTGCCTCAAACACTATACACTAGGAAGCTCTAGTAGGCGCTATAATATGATTTGCACGATATCCGCAAGAGTGTCAGTTGGTACGTGCTCAAGACAACAAGTGACGAGCGATTTTTCACTATACACTAGGCAACAAATGTCGGAGCAACACTGTTGGGGCGATAAAAATCGCCTAGTCTATAATGGCCGTAAGATGCTCCTACTGGTCTCGGTCACAAGGCTTACCCCTTTGTCTCATTCTCACAATCCAGCAAACCGGGTTCGAATCCCAGATCGGCATGTCCTAGGCATGAAAGTAGAGTTTCTAAAGGTGAAATGAGCACACCTTGATTCATTGACCGGGAATTAATCGTATAGGGCTCGTACGTGTTCTAGCATGGATTCGTAGCAATATAAATACCCGCATTATTATTATCATTATTATTGTTATCATTATTATTATTTATTATAATTATTATTATTATTAATTATTTTTATAACATTATTAGCATTAGTATTAGCATTATTAGCATTATCATCATAAATAAATTAATTAATTAATTAATACAGGTGTCCTTATTTTGTTTTATAATAAATTAGTTCGAAATATAAAAAAAACGTGTATTGCGTTATAAATAGGAACACGGCAGTGTAGTGCAACTAATGATGCCAACACGAATGTAAATAGAATGGTCATATAATAAAAATAAAAATGTGTTACTTGTCATGTATATATTGTTTCTTCATATAGGGAGTTTCAAATTAGCGTTAGTCACTAAAAGGAAAAGGGAGATCGCATTAAAACATCTACGCTACGGTTGTTCTGTTGTTGTTTTTGTTTGTTTTTTGTTGTTGTTGTTAGTAAGTATTGAAAATTAATTATTCGATGAGCCGAGGGGGTGAGGCTATAGTAGTACCAGTACATTATCACATTAAATCGAAAGCGAGCGTTTCCATTTTCAACGATTTGAGTTATTATCCGTATTGCATAAATAGCCATACACAAAACATTTCCGTAAATCATTCAAGTTTGCCGGAAATGCAAATATTGTATTTCAAGCGTAGTTAGATAGCAGATGGATGCCATGGCATTGTACACACCGCGGTTAAAACATGATTACTAGTATTGTATTTTGAGGTACAAAAGCAAAATAAGTAATTGATTTCCATAAAGTTGAATTCATTGTAGCGCTGTAAATGAACCATTTTAACGCTTCTTACAATACAAATAATATACTATTCATACTATATAGTTATATACTACGTCATAATTATATACTATGAGTATATACTATCTTGCAGCGGGTAAACGTGTATAAAAATGAATGGTTCATCTGATAACGAAAATAAAATAATTTTGAAACACAGAATTCCCTTTGTCATGTGCATAGTAGGAACATGGCATTTCAACAATGTAATAATATATATATATATATATATATATATATATATATATATATATATGTGTGTGTGTGTGTGTGTGTGTATATATATGACAATATAATCGTGAGAGAGTTGCTTTAAATGAATACTGAGTGAATGTACTTTGCAGTAATGACTAATCTCTAGTTCAAAACTAGCATCAACTCCAGCAATTAAATGCGTATGGCCTGATATGTCCGAACACTGTTCTAATTAGCAGCGACTTAATTTTATGGACCGTTTCAAATAAGAAAACGGCTACCATAACATAGTAAAAAAATATAAACACTAATTAATAGTAATACTCTGTTTTAAAACTCTTATTAACATTAATTAAATATGAACATACGTTTTATTACCTGCCAATAGTAACTCAGTATCGAATACTCTATGTATCATTGTTGGAGATTACGCTCAACAATATATCGTATACTATGTCAATGTTTTATCTATGCAGTTGTGTTGTTATACATGACTCGTTAATTACCGTATGTTTAGGCAACACTTCTTCGGTGAAAATGCACATTTTAAATCCATATAGACTTCTAGCATTAGAATGGATGATTCATGCAAACATACAATTCAGAAAACTGCATTTAAATAATTACAATATTCATGTGTAATTAATAAACAGTACCAGAAGGCAGGTTCACACGTAAAATACGTTGTAATATGTGTTTGTAATATTTGATTTTCTCAACAGTTGTGGGCCTGGCATGATGTTCTATTGAATGGAATGAAAGCTATCTACCATTAGAGATATGTTTGCTTACACGCACATAACACTAAACAGCCTTCCCGTCACCTAGATTTGTGTTGAAATACACATTATATGCAATAAGTTTAGTTTTAATTGTAAATGTATCAAATCTTCAACATATGAAATAATGTCATCCTATTTCTCAAAGAAATGTTTCAGATTCAACTGTATACGGTAGATCCTTATCACTCTCAAGTTCATCGAGAGTGAGTGTGAGAGAGAGAGAGAGAGAGAGAGAGAGAGAGAGAGAGAGAGAGAGAGAGAGAGAGAGAGAGAGAG
>JAUTBT010076577.1:0-13222 GCA_032361225.1 Lepetodrilus schrolli | reverse complement strand
TGGTTCCCGGTAAAAAGCGTCCGGATAACGAGGGAACCGGATATCTGAAGTCCGGGTAAACGGGGGTCGACTGTATAATAAATAAAATTAATGTTAAATTATATCAAGTTGGTCTAGATTTATTTGATAGTTTTGGAAACCCCCAAAAATAATATCGTCTGCCTACAACAACACAAAGTCAATGGCATTCCCAACAAATGAATTCCTTCTCCGAGATAATAAGTAAAGTATTTATCGCGTCAATATATCGGAGAATCATCAATGTTAAAATTGAACACCTGTTGGACGTGGAAAGCGTTCTATAATTCCGTTTTGAGCACTTTCTTGAAATTCAAGTTGAATGTTTTGAAATCAGTACACAGCGATATTCGTCCAATAACGCATAGTCATTGAACACTGGTTGCACATGGATTTTAGTAGGATTTTAGTATAATTTTAGTAGGGACACCTAACATTTTTTTGCTGTGTACAAATTTAATCGGATCAGAACAGGATGATCAAGTATGGCACTACGTCGCGGGAAAAGTAATTCCTACGCCTGAATTTCATGACATGAAAGGGTAGTACTGGTTTTACTACAGCAGGACGTGACGTGGACCTAGATTTCCGGTACGACCCATTCGTGAATTGCATGCCTACGCTAATTGTCCTCTAACACGGATCCACTGGGAAGTGACTGGTCATCAAAATGATGAATCACCGCCGGTCCCGGATGTGGCGATCACTGGTTCCTTTCTCGGTGGCCATATTTAGTTTGCAGCCATGAGAAATGGAACCCTTTACCACGACCAATCCTCCACAATTGGTTGTGTGTTCATGGGTGTGTATCCTGTCTTTTTGAGACACCAAGCATGCAATCGTTCATCTGTGACAGGATGCTAAAAACACACTTTGATATCAGACCAATCGATCGTCAGTTAGGTCCTAAGATTTGCGAAAAGATCACTGCTAAATACCATGCCAATCGAATCCTTCCAATGCTGAACGAATCCTTTGAGGCTGCAACATTGAAAGGGTCATTTAATTCATTTAATTACTCGTCTGCAGCTCAGTGCTGTTGCTAGAAGCAGATTCCTCGGAGCTTTGGTGATTTAAATAAGTTATATGCTTATTCGTCCACCCCAAATTACATTTTTGTGAAATAAATGTTTAAACGCGCACATGCGCGCGCAAGAACGTTCGTTTATATAAAATATACATTTAAAAGACACCTTCCGTAATTCCAATCAACACGATTCATCCTAACACATTAAAAACAACAACTCGCTGTAAGAAAAGCAATGAAAGCGAATAGAAGGCAAACTTAAAATTAAATTTTTATCAATTTGTCCATGGGCAGCCATGCTATTTCTCATATTTCCAACACACTTGTAGTTCAGTATGTTGCACTGACAACAATACTGTCTATCATGCATCAAGTTCTTGCCTGAAGCTACTTGTCTGATAACAGATAATTAGATACTCCCATCCAATAGGTCCCAATCTGAGAGGAAACAAAAGGGCGCATAACGTAACCTTTATTTCAGTTCATCTGAATGTAACCACCTGCTTAGGGCAAAGCTTTTGGCATGTCTTTGGACAGTTCTCTGTTGGAAACAGTTGCATATATATCTGTAGTAATTTGAAATGCTATTTTTACCAAGAAACCTTTCATGGATTCACGTCAAGGTCATCCATACAACTCCCGAAACAGACTAATACGAGAAAAGGACCACAGATAATGATGAAGAAAAGAAACATACGCAACAATTTAATTCGTCTTTCTTTCTTTTTTAAATCTGGATAATTGGATCACAAGGTTTCAAATAGGGAACGAAAGGGGGTGGGTGGAATAGAACGATATCGATTATTTTATTTTTTATCAGTTCATTCTGTTTTTTGTTGTTTTGTTTTTTTTCATTTGTTTTTTTCTTGTTGTTGTTGCTACCCTAGGCAACAATCACCGTCAATAAGTGAGAGTGGCAGTTAAGTATGCTTATTCCCACACATGGAGTGTAATGAACATCTAAGCTTTGACACAGCAAACGACTGTGGAATCAATAAGAGAAAATCCAACGGGATATACATTGGCATTGCTGCAACCGATAATAAAGCATACCGACCGTTCTAGTGCCGTTACACTGATCTATCGACGTCGAGCAATTGTATAAGGATTAATTCAAGATCGCGAAGCGTCAGCAGTTGTTAGGAAAATAATGCCTTACCGAATACATCCGGGACATTTAAGTGGGCACTGACACTATACATCCTCTGGACGCGACATAGAGGATTAGAGTTATATGTTGGTCCCGTAAAAACAAATTATCTTAAATTACAAATAATATATTGGGAGACTTTAAATTGTTTGCTGATGTGTTGATATAATTAAAACTATGCCACATTGGATGTCAGACATTTAGGCTACCTATTGTAGCATCTGCTATAGTACGGGATATTGTAATTACTGCCAACTACTATTACGCTGACCTCGGCAGATAATACGTTTCTATCCCAGATGTGGTGTTAGCTTCAGGCCATGAGACCGAACAATACGTTAGGAAGCCAGGGACTCTCAATAATTGCCACTGTCAATACGGAATTATAATATATTATCAGTTAACAATTGAATATTGTCCAAAATCTGGCCCCAAGATTGTGAAACTTTCTTGAATACGTTTTCATGCTCAACTCAAAGTTTTGTTCATAAATCCCCATATAAAAGTTGAACTTGAACATGAAATCTTACTCAAAAAGTCTCGGAATCACGGGGCCGCCAAAAAATTAGTCTGGGTACACGAGCATCGCCACAATAGTTTTAGCTAACAATATTCTCTAGTATTGTAGCTATAAAAGTGTTTAATGCAATGACTTTATAGTTGTAGCGGGTCCTTACATATTGACTTCCAATCAATTGTAGCTACAACCTTTCTCTGAGTAATGGGTCCCTGGTTAAGATTGTTGATGATGATGATGAAGAAGATGATGAAGAAGATGATGAAGAAGAAGATGATGATGATGATGATGATGATGATGATGCTACATTTCTATTTATGCCTACCATCGAATATATATATTGAAGTAAATAAAAATATTATGACTATAATGTTACTGATGCATCTTTGTTTACTGTCGGATGTCATTCA
Organism: Lepetodrilus schrolli; assembly: GCA_032361225.1. Lineage (NCBI taxonomy): Eukaryota > Metazoa > Mollusca > Gastropoda > Lepetellida > Lepetodrilidae > Lepetodrilus > Lepetodrilus schrolli. The sequence goes on along the minus strand of JAUTBT010076577.1, from coordinate 10,100 downwards.
AATTGAATACAGTGATATTCAATACAAAAATACATGAATTTTGCTGGCCTATTATTTCTACTTTGACATCCAAGGAACTACCAGTCGTGGGAGGATATCACTGACAAATGTCATTATAGCGTAATGACTTTTTGAAGTGATCGTGTCTTTATCTGTCCATCTCTAATCATCTGTTCTAAATTACCAACTTCGATATTTTCGATTCTATACTAGATCCTACTTTATATCCGTATTCTGATATTTATGGAATTGTATAATTCCATTCTGGCATGACTTAAAAGGTTCATATTCGATATTTGATACTATTCACCATAAAAATTTCTAACTAAACATGGTATAGATTGCTTTTTGTAATGAATCAAAGGACAAGAATGTAATATGAGACGAAATACCTAGTTAATGTCCGGAAAGGATCTATGAAATTTACCAATAGTAGTCCAATAGTATCATCTATCTTTGTTGTTGTCCAGAAATCTTGATTAAAGATACAGTGACCGCTATAATTGAATATAGTTAATTGTTAGATAGTCGTAGACGTGGAGACATCCTTTAAAACACCATTCCAGTTCCTCCTTCGTCATAGAGTATGAGTTTGGGTCTAGAGGACGAAGTTGCGAGTGAGACCTGTGGTTTCCTCGTGAATAGAATAACTGCGCGCGGTTGAATAGTTCTTCTTAAAGGTGCACGTACCTGATTGATGGATTCTGATGTCCGGATTACGTTATCAGAAAGCGATTGGCCAGGCGCCATTACGACTCTTGAATGCATCATTCATTGACCCCCGCCCCCCCATTTCCAATTCACTGTATGGATACTATCAGCACATGCAATATATTCATTCCATTCTCATCTAAACATTAAGGCGCTATTTATGTACAAGGCATACAGTCATTACACCGCTTGACATACACGTGGGTCATTACACGTGATTCATTGCACGTGGTTCCCGTGGTCGTATATTGTCCCGTATATTGATGGGTTTCACCTTGGCTATTTTATAGTAACAACCTAAGACTATCTAGGATTCGTTCCTATCCCACTCCGGGTTTTACTCCTCGCCAAATCTCAAACATCTATTCACCTCGGTTCCTGGGCATCTCATCCTATCATTTTGCATTCATTTAGAAGTTAATTGAACACATTTATGAACAAAGATAATCAATGCGAATTGGATTCATTCTTATTTATAGTCAAAATAGCGTTGCCAATTTCTGTGGGCGGAGTGGCCATTAATAAATTGTATTAATGTTTGCTCATGTTCATGTCACGACTAGTGTAATTATATGGTGTTAGTTCTTAAATGTAAAAAAAAAACATAATGGTATTCAAGTCATTTTATAACGGACTATCGATCCATGATATTCAATTAACGATTTGGTTATTCCTGTTCTTGTCATAGCATCATTAGGTGAAGTCTTAGTTAAGACATTAACGATCGATTTTGGAGGGCATTTTTTTTCGCTTTTTCAAGAGGAGGAACTCTCGCAATATAGCCGGTGAATAATAGGTTCTGTCTTCAGACTAGATACGCGCATAGTCGCTAATTGTAGTCATCACTGATCCTGTGATCATGAGACCGAGTCATACAAATTACTGTACACGCTTCAGTGTCCTTTCCTTTTTCGGTTTCAAATGTTCCGGAAATTGTATTTCCTGGTTTGACGCTTGAGATTGGCAGTTTATTGAACTCATGGAAATGCAAGTGCTGGAAACGATTCCTGGTACAATTGCTGAAGATTCTGGTACAATTGTTCAAGGTTCTTGTCCAAGCCTGACGTTCAATTAGTCTTATCAGAATTAGCTGACGATAAATCGTGTATATGATTTGACAAATATTACTAATAGCTATAGATACTCATGACAATGTTCATAGACATATTAATTCGTGTTTATTTAAGCATGACTCCGGTAGTACTGCCATATTGCCTTTTTGAATTGGCACTTGAAGCAGTCAGTTTATTACCAAATTAAACGTGCAACACCTGTAACTCATAGGGTTGCAGTAAACCTGGGAGCAGGCTATTGGTACTGACAACCTAATCATAGCAAACAGTTAGGTGTCCTGTTCCAGGATCCTGACAGGATCAGACAGGATCAGACAGGATAGACTATAGCTTACTTTTAAACATCAACCAAGAACAACTCACTAGACTACAGGCCCTCCGAAACACTGCTGCCAGAATCATCACAGCAACTAAGACGTTTGATCACATAACATCCATACTAATGGAACTACACTGGCTACCAATAGCTGCAGGAATAGACTACACAATTCTAATCTTTGCATAATAAAGTTTATATGAACTTGCCCCTGCCTACTTGTCCACATTCCTCTCTCCCTATCAGCCTTCTCGATCCCTACGGTCCAAAAGTCAGTTCCTTGTCACTGTGCCTCATACCAACAGCAAGTTTGCATCTAATGCAGCCGTGAAATGGAATAATCTTCCACTCAATATCAAAAGCTGCCCAACTCTAAAATCTTTTAAAACCAACATCAAAACTATGCTCGTCCAAAACAGTTTCCTATAACCCTGCAATAAACCTTTACCAACGGTGGTTGGCGCGCTCTACAAATTTATATTATTATTATTATTATTATTATTATCCTTATAGGACACTTTCGCCTCGGGTGTTCTGGTTTATTTTTGAGTATCCACGTTAGGTGTCCTGGCTCGGACACCTAACAGCAGGACACTTAACCTTTTTTTTTTGCTTTAAACGAGGATGACTACACTGATACAGTATCACACTGTGTCAATCATGATAGCACGGGGGGAAACATATTCTGCGGACATTGAGTACTGGGTCCCCGGGGCGGGTTGGAATTTGTGACCTTTGACAGTTTTCCCTGATGCAGAAATATCTTCTAATGGAACTTCTGCCAGGTGAAATGACTTCAACGTCTTCTTTCGAAACATTATGCCAAGGGAGACATTCGGTGAATGCTTCTGAGAATGGGTCAGTTAATTATTCTCCTATTCACATGTCATGCCGCATGGAAACATTCCCTAATAAGGTTATTCTAATTCAAGTCGAAAAGCACATTCTGAACTAATTTTGAAAAATTCTGAAATATAGAAATGTGTGTTAAATTACGTCGAAATACACTTTTAACGTCAATAGCATTACATGTCGCGAAGATTATATTAAAATCACCGTCAATATCCCATATGCAGTACAGTGTTGCTCTGCAGTTAGGTTACCCATCTGACGTTGGTTGCCGAATTCAGTCTCATTTTCTGTTATTTACTGGTGAGAAATAGAATTTATGTTATATGGTCACCACAAGATGTTGCTGACTTGGCAAATGTCATTATAACGACCTTACATATGAGGCTATTATTGAACAGACTGATGCCATCTCTCATTCTCAATCTTTCTTTCTTCTCTCCCCATCTTTTCTTTCCCTTCCCTTGGAGCGATTTTCATTTAAATTGTAAAATTTCGATTTTCCAATTATCATTATTATGTTATTAACATATTGTGGGCTTATATGCATGCTCAAAAGGATTCGTGAAATAAAATAGAAACACACAATGTAAGTCAATATTTGACATTTGTATTTGGGTATTTCTCTTTATAGATGCTAATGTGTGCGTTTTTCATCATGTATTATCATTCGAGATATCACAGTGGGATTTAAAATAACTATATCAGCAGGACAGTATTTTTCTTGGTTCAATCGGATATTGCTAAAGTTCAAAATAGACGTGGAATCCTGGATATGTGTTAGACAGGTGAGGCAGAACCAGCAACAGAATTGTCAAAGATGTCGAAGGCAATCATTTTAGAATTCGATAATAATATTTAAAATACTTTTACTTACTAGTAGTTGTTGTTTGTTGTTTGTTGTTGTTTTGATTTGTTTATTTTGTTTGTTTTGTTTGTTTGTTTGTTTTGTTTTGTTTGTTGTTGTTGTTTGTTGTTGTTGTTTTGTGTTGTTTTTGGTTTGTTTGTTTTTTGGAGGGGGGGGGGGTGATTGTCTCTAAATAGCTACGGTCATGTCTTCCATAGAATATTTATCTGATGTGGTTATACAAATAGCTGTTTTGGAAAACACATACACACACATAGATGACGTATTCACTGATAATGACGTACATGTTAAACTTAGTAGTGATTTCCTTGCACGGTAACAATGCCATGACACTGTTCTTCGGTTACAACTAGATTCATAGTTCTTCACGTTCCAAATATAATTATCCAAAAGGCAAAAACAAGGCATGAATGCTATCGACATTCATTGAACTAGGCTTCCCAATTATGTCTGACAATAATTGAATATTACCTAAATACTTAGTCTAGTGCATCCATCCCGGCAGGAATTGAGAAAAACATGCGAGATTAATTTTGTTTTCCATTAAAAAGAAATGGTACAAACTTTGACAAATAACATCGCAAATTTGGAATGTGGCCCTTTCAAAATTGGATTTACATCAATTCCATGAAATGATGACTCCTTGACTAATATACCTTTCCCAATCCCTGATTCACACATTAGTTGAAGTACATCATTGATTCATATTGGCGTCCGTTCATTTTTAGCAAAGGTATATTAGTTCAATTAAATAAAACTCGATACCTCGGTCTAATATTGGCGAGCAATAATTCTGAACGTAGCTAACAGACATAATTATTCCAACAGTTTTATTTCATTTCAAATAAAATGCCGTCACTGAACCTTGATTGCGAGAATGGACATTATTATTATGGTATGTGATCTGCTTAACTCGTTACACATACGCCACTAGTGATAACGTACGAAAGAGCCGTCACAGAATCTTGATTTCGAGGATGGACATAACTATGTGGTCTGCTTATAGCAATTGTCGAGCTTGATTGTCTGGTTTCTACTCTGTTCACAGATACTTCGTCATAGCTCACCCACTGACGTCCAAGTCTCTGTGCACTGCACGGAACACAAAGGTCGCTTTAATATTTACGTGGATTGCCGCCATATTTCTCGCATCCCCGTCGTTCGTTGTTCTGGTGAGTATATAACCCTAATCCTAAAGCCTATATCGCTTTCGTTGTGGTGAAGTTGTAATGTCTTCGTTGCGGTGAAGATGATGTCACGTTGTCCTGGTGACCAGATTATATTTTCTTTCAATGTGGAACAGTCTAGGTGGAAAGCTAGGAAATTAGTACACCGTATCTGCCATGCCTAGTTCTGGTAGTTAATACTAGTTATACTATTTGTTGTATATTAGTCTTTATTGTCCTGAAAACACTAAATCTTAGACGACGGATATTTCTTTGTTTCCATTACTTTTGTCATTGTAGAGGGAGTCTAGTCATACAGATTTTTAATAAGCTTCAGAAACTTCGTGAATGTTCGGCCATTTCTGGAACAAAAGGGTATATATTGGTTCAACTATAAATAATGTTTCCATGGACTGTCAAAGGTGACGGTCACCTTCTTAATGACAATGATGGAAACATTATACTTAATCTGTATGCTTTGAGAAATATGTTATCGATAGAATCGTGTTTGGGTTGACATTAACCATCCTCTAAAGGTGATCATACCAGCAACTCCTTACACCCTTAAGCATACGCCATGAGTAGTAGCGTATAAAAGAGCATTCACTGACCCTGAATATTCGAGGATGAACGTAACCATGCTGTCTAGTTATCACTGATGCTGAGCTGCTGTTTGGTCTTCCAAACATACGCCACTAGTCGTAGCGTATTAAGTAGCAGTTACTGATCCTGGATATTCGAGGATGAACATAATATAACCATGCGGTCTGGTTATCGCTGCGTTTGGTCTTCCAAACATATGCCAATCTACCGTACCGCATACGGTCATACGCATGTTAAGGTCACTTTTAAGCACAGTAGTAGAGATCTATGCGGTCATATGTGTGATCAATTTAGACCATTTATTGGTAATAGAGTATTAGCGTTAGTAATAAGCGTGTGACCTACATATTCGAAATAACCACTTCTATAGAGTATCCGGCATGTGAGAATACTACATGCTGGTAATTGCTAAATTTGTGATTAACCTTTCCTTTTATATTGTGGATACATTTTCACATTTAAGACCAAAAAACAATACTATATAGCAATCATGTTATCCCTTACAACAAGTACAGATTCTTTGAGACAAGTACAGATTCTTTGAGACATTAGTACAATATTGAGAGCATTTAAACCATGATCATTGCTTAGTGCCGATGCTTTAATGTCATATTTGTTCATGTCACATTGACCTAAGATTGATAACCACTCTTTACGTTTATGATAGTCGACCTCAGTGTATTTAATTTCGAACCTAAACAGTATTACATTTAGATGACATTGGATATTTTCTAAAATATAAAATGTCATATTTGAGTCCAGAAAATATTTTCTTTTAAAATTCCATCTTTTTTAGAAGTAATATTCCCTATTTAGTTTCCGGAATAGCGGTTATTTGTTGTACGTATTATATTAGTGCCTTTCAATGTGTCACATCTAGAATATGAACGGACATACATGGCATGTTTTAATCTTACAAAATATTAGACGTACATCACTAAGGTTGATCCAACCAGAAGTGGTACAATGCTAAACGTCAATGGACAAGACACTTACGTTTAGTTTAAGCATAATTCTCTTCATAATTAAACGGATGTACATGTATATTAGGTGTAAGTTATTGCACATGGCGGATCCACGCACAGTAGTTCATGTATAATATAAGAAAGGAAAACATTGAGATAAAATGTTTAAGCTATGTTATTTGTTGAATTACTTTATAAATGAATAATATTTGTAAATTTCAATAATGCGATTTGTCGTAACTTTTGACATTTGTGAAATGTCATTTAGACGTTGTGGGCTTTCAACTATAAGAATACTAGCATAATGTGATTCAGTTTCAAGTATCTTATTGTTATTGCTTGCACAAATGACAGAACGATGGTTGTTTTTCGTAATTCCTAAATATATAAAATTAAAACAAACCTTTGATAAATAGTAACTACTTTTTTTCTTGTAGCTGTTTTTCTTCTTTTAATTGTGACATTATCACAATACAATTAAACAGAATTGAAAAGATGTGAAATTTTTTAAAAATCAAGATATCGTGTTAGTTCATGTAAGATAGTCTTATTATTTTCTGGTTGTATTACATTCTCAGACAAGATGTAAAACGAAACCAAAGTATTACGCACGCCCTATAGTTTTATAACCATGTTATACCGATGCGTTGTAATGGACAAATACTTCCACGTCTCAATTTAATCTAGACCCCGATTCCCTGTGAAAAACCTATTTTTTACGTATTGATAACATGCTTTCGGATTCAAGATTTCTTCCTGATACATATTTGATTGATTGAATTAGTGTTTTTCGTCGCAGCGGGAATATTTCACCCATGCGCGACGACCCAAGAATACGTCAAATATAGCGCCAAAACCATGCTTTCTCAATATGTCAGTGTGCACTCACGTTCCTTCTACACACCCTGGGGAGTATGCAACCCAAGCTTCAGAATTTCAGTCTCTACCTACCGTGTACCCATTCAAACCAAACAATTAAATGAGCCCTACTCTGTTAATGTGCCGTGCAAATGACTATGGCTATACCACTGTTTCTATCTCATCCTACCGGATACCCATTTCATACTGATCATGATCAAATGAAGTTTAAGAATCATTTATTGGTTACCCCAAATATGACTCGTAATATTCACTATTGCTCATAGATGAATTACATATACATTTATGAATATCAAATACGTTAACCTGAACAATAGTAGTCACATCGGCAGAAACAGATATAGAAATACATAGCTTTCAAATGGAACCAATACTGACGTCGTGTACTTCCATTTCAAGCATAATTAACATACATAATACGACATTGTTGCCAATCCTTGCATAACTTAATGCATAACTGACTAAATTACGAAACATTATCCAAATATAATTGTTAGACGACAAATGGAATAACAAAGTTGTACTCAGTATTTCACAGTGTTGTATGACATCGTCATAATCACTGGTAATATGGTAACAAAGAGAACCAATTCACTGTTATTTGACAGTCCATTTTCCCTCGGACATGCATGTATGTATTCAGTATACAGCAAATTGTTAACGTATTTGACTGAAAACTCAAATGTAATACTATTGTTTAGAATATGTCCTATATGCTCCAAACCTCCGGGGACTGACAAAAGAGAACAATGACGCAAAGGAGACTCGGAGTGCGTTAGATTTTCGGAGATACCGTTATGTTAACGAATCTGACGAATCTAAAGCTTTGTCCTCTTCACAACTTGGTGCCGATGCCAGTTGTCGCACAGGTTGATTCCATGAAGACATCCCACGCAGTAACACAATACCTCGCTATAAAGCAAACATCCGTCTTTCTGAAAGGTTGAATGGAGCTTCATTGTGCCTGGTAAGACGCTTGCCGCCGACTGAGATAACTCCTGCGCTGTTTGGTCAATGTCAAAAGAGTAAAAGCGATAGTTGATCGACTTCTGAAGGTTTTTCGCCCAATTATAGAAGTCCTGGGAGTCTTGGATGTTGACTTTACCTTGTTTGGCGGCATCTGGGGCCGTATGCATGAACAATTCATAAACCCTTATGCACAGCAGAAGTTCCTATGCGGAGCATTACCCAGTTAAGTTGGTATGCACGAGCACAAATAAGCCTCGTTTTATGCAGCGCATTGGCAAAGCGGTACATATCTATATGCCGCCCAGCTACCAGGTCTAACTGCCTAATGCATGGCATAGCTCGATGGAAATGGTGGTCATATAGTACATTGGCGAGGACGACAGATCATTTTAGATAAATAATAGGATTGAATCACAGGGACTTGCCACTTGATTGTAAAACTTATTATAAACATTCTTATTTGATAGTACTTGATGTAATAATATTATTTCATATAATAACATGATAATATACTATATTTGATAGTAAAATAACAGTCTACAATAGTAGATGGATGGGTGATTTATTAGTTTTCGATATATTAGTTTTTGAGTGATTTTTACTATCTATATTAGTATATTATCCTGCTATATCAAATATTATTATTACATCAAATAATATTAAATACAAAAATGTATAATAATTTTATGCCTGTGGATTGAATAATTATAATACAATTTGATACTATGTTTTTATATTCGAGACAATATTTGGTAAATTTTAAAGTTAAATAATAATACATGACTAAATGCAACCATTCTAAATAATATGCTGATAAATATTAAAATATAAGACAAGCTATCATCAATACATAAACCTAATTAAAATTGAAAGTGATATAAGCATATTTAACCAGCTGTTAATGTTTTTGTTTGATACAACAAAAGCCAGACAGTGTACGTGCAAAGCTAGACGGCGTGTGTACTGACACCGTGTTTGTAGCCTTTACAGTCGTGCCCGGTTACTGTCAGTGTAAATAATTAACCTCCGACCTTGCTCGACACCCCACGCGTGCGCAGTAAGAGTCAAAGCATGGAACAGTCCACTATCACGCTGCATTCCGCAGACTAGCTGGCCTGAGCATAGCGCCTATGCTGAACATACGGTAGTCCATGTTCATGCATACGGCCCAGATTGTATCGTAAAATAACGCTATAGTTGTCGCCTATGGGTGAAATATTTCCACTGCGACGTAAAACAATAATTCATTCATTCATTCTAATCAGTTCTCGCTCTGTAGAAAGTAGATCCGGTCAAGAATATTTTTTTTTAAATTGGAGTTTAGACACGCTTTCAAGATTCTTTCACGTATACCATGCCCTATGAGCCGCTCGTGAATGGTACACTAAGCAAATGCAATAAATAAAAAAGATTTAAAAAAATAAAATCTAATTAGATACCTTTTCGCAATAGACGTGCAATTTAGTGTGACTACTATAATTTATGCGATATAGGAGCGGTCTGTTTATAGTGGGAGCAGAACCTGCAATGATATTTACAGGTTCCTGGGCATCTCATCCTATCGTTTTTAAAAGAAATTGGTCTGTATCATAAGTTTTAATCTTTCATCATTGCATACTTTATTCTTTTATGTTCACACTACTTATTCAAATTCCATTTCATCATTCCATGTGTTCAATCACATACTTCACTTTTAATCAA